>WEDG01009512.1:0-57651 GCA_017591395.1 Schistocephalus solidus | reverse complement strand
TACCCCTAACTAGTATCCCTACAAACCAGCCACTCGACACACACCGCACATACACTAGGCCGACAGCGTGGTCTGGTGTAATCGTTTAATTGGCAGCCTTGAAGGCCACGATATATAGGAAACCGTGATATTCATGGGTAAATGATTTTTGTGAGGGTGCTGTGTCTGTATTGGTGTAGGTAGTGTGCGCTGATGTGGCTTAGCCTCCGATGGTTTACCACGGGTTGTCATGGATGCGCATGTGACTGAATAGGCCTATGCGACCAGTGAATGCGCGAGGACAGTGAGGGCAGTAGAAATGGCGAACTCTGCTTTGTGTGGGTACTCGAGGCACTGGTTCACCAGTCTCTGTACGATGGATTCGCAAGTGACCAGCCAGGCCGATGCCATGTAGATCAATTTCCGAACGTCACTCTCACTAAGTGTGTCAAGTGAAGTTTTTCGCACAAGCCTGCATGGAGTGTAGTGCTGCAGATGCAGATAATATGTTTCTAACTCTCTCTCTCTCTCTCTCTCCTGTCTCGGAACGTATTGTTAATCCAAGGTATTTGTCTAGGGAAAAATAGTGTTGTAGTGGATGCCGAATGTATTCCCTGGAACCTTGTGAACTTGATAAAGGTACGCTTTCAGTGCGCGCAAGCGAGTAACCGGGCGCATCGTAAAGAGATCAAATACCTTGCCTTCAACACCGGCATTTGGGAAGGCTATCTAATCTCACCAGTCTCCACTAACTTGGTTACTCCTTTGTTCGGTCCACTGCACCCAACGAAAATAAGGGAAGTTAAGGCGAGGCACAAATTTCCTGTGTGTGCGGAGGGAGCGGATGGGCGTTACCTGCTGAGAAATTCATTTAGGAAAAATCCATTCGCCCTCAACTGTATTGTTCTCGTCGGACACAAAGTCGGCGTAAGTCATAATATTTAAAAGAAAGAAGCCCTTTTTAATTGTCTCGGAACGAAAGACGCAAAAGGACTGACTATATGATTTTCGTCATTGTTGTTTCGGTATGCGAAAAAGCGCTGCGCAGTAGTTTCTGCAACATTGAATTTAGACGCTGATGGACTTGCCGCGAATTTTCGAACAGAACGCGCCATCGAATCTGCAAAAGCATCCTGTGAACCTATATTAAAATCCTGACAAAGAAAAAAGTCATCGAATAGTATTGCCATTGAGAAATTTCAGGGCTTCCTTACACCGGCCACTTTTCGATCGAAAAGCTGCGCTTATGGTCGGAGTTCATACTGATTGGGATGCACTTAGAGGCCATTGTCTCAGATGGTCCAGTGGCAAATATAGCAAACCAAATATTTCGTCATCCGTCGAGCCACATTCCTAAATCCCTGTGGTCATGTTGTGCACTTAACAATTTGGGTTGACAGGGTTGGTCCAGACCCAAAGAAGATGCTGGACCAAAAATTGTCAGTGTTCGAGAAAGGAAAGGTTGACCAATTATGATACCCGAATGGTCAAAAAAATATGAAAAGTATCGCTTCCTGATGTGGTGGACCTTGAAATGGGTTAAATCAGCAAAGGTAAAATGTGACATGTGTACAGATGTGAGTTCCCCAACAACGGGTTGTGCGGTAGATGCGTTGGACTAACACGGGGATCAGAACAGGGTAAGGCAGGTGGTATTGGGATTGTGGACACAAAATGGGAATGAATTCGCTTGCCTAGGTGGCGATACACGCCAGTCCAGTCACTTGTGCCCGATACCGCCTCTACTCTTCTTAACTTATTCATGATACCAAACCCACAAATTTGAGGGAAGGAAAAGTGTGGTAGATGCTGCGCAAGTCTTGTATGACTATTTCACGCACAAGTGGTCCTCCTTGCAAACACTTTGACATGGGAAGCACGTGGGGCCTGGTCGTAGTCGGCGGTCGAACTGCCTATGGACGGGAAACCTACGCCACTTGTCAAATAGCACATAAAAGTTGTGTGTTCTGCATTCGAGTGGGACTAGTGTGTTCGATCATACACCCTGGCAGCTTCAATTGCAAATAAAATGTGACTGTTTGCAGATCCTCCGAATTTATTTACAAAACAGTCCAAAACCAGTTTTGAAGATCGTGTAAAGCGCAAAAGAGTCTCATAGTGTTGAGAGAGAAAAACAAATAAAAATAACTTTTAACTAACAATCCTCCCTCATCCCGTTGATTAAATAGAAGTGATTGCTGTTTAGAAGTCTAATGAGAGGTAAAAATGGGCAAATCGAGCTGTCAACCGCTGCAGAGGCTAGACAGTTTTTCAATGTAAAAAAACTGAAATAAATGCGTATGTTCGTCGGCGACTGTGGTTTATTCGAGCCATGTACTGAGACTCGACGTCTTATATCTCTTGGACATGGCTATTGTCGCTTTTCTTTCAACTTCTGATGCACAAAACGCCCATATGTTGTTTCAATGAGAAACTCCAAGAAGTTTCTAACACTCCAGAGCACCATTTATCAGGATAAGGCAGACTTTAACCGTGAATAAGTCGACTAACTAAGTTATTCAAATGAATTTTTTGTAATTTATGTGGCTCTGCGTCCAAGTTCATGTCTAACGTAATTGCCGTCTGCAAGCAGATTGGTTAAATGGACGTCTAATGGAAAGATCGAATGTAATGTGTTCGATTCACTCGTTTCAGCATTTTTATTGAGAGTATCAAAAAACTGTCTCATGCCACGCCTTAGCGCAGACTCACGCTGCACAGTCACCTTCGTCGAAACCCCGCATCAGATAACTGACCGGCCTTGACAGTGAACCAGTGTCTCGAGGGTTCATAGAATACTTGATCGACCCCGGGACTACGTCTCTATAATACTCAGCCCATATCCCTCACTGTAAGTAATCTGACACACTTTTAAACCACCATGTTGTGCAAAGGGACGTGACGTAGAATGCTGCCAATTTACGGGATAACGCAGGCCTCCTGTCAGGACGGAGAGTCTGGCTGAAAATGGCTCCTTCTTACGGTTGACTCTATTGCACTCGCATTCAGTTAGTATCCAAACCGCTCCTCGTGGACTTTTGTGAAATCCTGGTGCATTATGCGCGGCTCAGGATGTTGTGGCCCGCGTAGACGGCTCTTTTGCTTTGTCAGCCACTGTGCCCAATGTCGTCTATGGTCTTTTTGACACGGGATTCGGGTTGAGGAAAGAGTGCGCTAGCTGCAGCACAAACCTACGATCATTCTAATTTAATTCATGCACAATTTACTGTCCCTGCGTCTGCTATGCTGCATAGCATACGGTGAATATTGTCGATAACAAGGCTCAGACGGTCGCATCTAATGATACAGGCTAGTTTTGAGCGTTCATTTCAATGTTTGGGCCAGCGTATCGCGCTGGGTCTCACGAATCCATGGATATCGTCTGGCGTTTTGTTAGTGACCTCTGCAGTGTAGACCAATGACGGAACAGAGGAAAGGACGTCGCGGTTGCCCCGTACCGAAGTACAGTTCTTAGTCCCTGCTAAGACTGCAGACAACTTCTATTCATATTATTGTCTTTTTGAACTATTGCAGCGGAGGCATTGATAAGAGAATAACGTCACACCCAATATTATGGTAGAAGTTGTGAAGTCGAGAACACGAAGGTTCCCAAATTAGCTAGGACAAACTTTTACGGAGTAGAAGAGCGTACAAGAGCTCTGCAAGAAGTTGCCGTAAACGGCCCCTCCAGGCATGTGCCATCGCCACCCGTGTCTGCCGTTATTAGTGCTCCCCTCCAGCTGCGAAGCATGTATGGTTGCAACCAATCGGTGAAGAGAGAAATATCGATCGGCGTTACGGCCTCGTCAGCCTCCGATCTACTCGCGCACGGGTAGGCAAATCTTGACAGTTGAAGGCATGATGAGTCAGCGGTGGTGGCGCGGATCGCGGAAGCAGATCGCCACAGAAGTAGGTACGACCCCATCAGATGAGGGCGCAGGCGTCTAAACTTCATGTTAGGAGTAATACATTCCCTAGAACAGAAACTGGTAGGCATGCCTTGTATGGCCACCTAAACAGGACACGGGAATCGGAACCGCCCTGCCCACTTAAACTAGGTGGCTTTACGGTAAATTTCAGGAAGATTTAATGTACCAGCATCTTAACGCTTATACTTATCCTGACATAACACTAAACCGTACCCTTAATCTTAAACTTAGCCCTACTCTAAGCCTAAACCCTACAGTTAACATGATAAAAACCTCAGCTCGTGGTCTAGTCAGTACCCTCAACCCAACTCTGACCTTTTACCTCAAACTTAAACCTAACTCTGAACTTTACCCCAACCCTCACCTTAAGCCTTAACTTTATTTCCTTGGAATTTAGCGCAAAGCCACATGTATTGTGAGCATATTCCCGTGTCCTGTTTAGGCGACCATACAAAGCATCCTGACCCAGAAACTGTCAGGGTAGGCAAGGGAAAAGGTGGCCTGTTAGCATCCGGTCTTCTGAAAGCCTGCGAACAAAAACAAGCCTCTCCTTACAGCGTGCACTCTTACTTGGAGGGACGTAAACAAGGAAATTAAAGGTTATACTGGAAGTTAAAGCCTCTCACACCTTATTAAGCCAGCCAGTCGACAGTTGAAACAACGTTTAGCAAACCACCAGTCAAATGGATACGCCCTAGCAAACTAGGTTAATGTTCAATTTTAAAAACATAGGTCGATTGGTGCCGTTTAAACTAATTTCTCGGCCATTATGTTTCAAAGGCTGGCAGAGGGGTTAGTTATTAAGTGGATGGTGAATAGTTCGTGCGATTTTGTTGTGAATGCTTTAACATCTATTGGTTTTAAAGTTAGGTAAAAGCGACAACACATGTTTTCTAAAGTTTTTGAACAAAGTTTTCATATGTAGTTTATGGCATCTGCTTACAGTGTTACCACAAATCTCTTAATTTAGAAGAAAGGAACGCTTTGTACCAAAAAGAAGCATTTGCAACAAGCATTGCATTTTGTTTTAATTTGAAAAGCCATCGTTCGCTTGAGGAAGTATATTGTGGACATGTTCTTTCTAAAACAGTATGTAGAAAATGGTTTGGATGTTTGGTTTTTCCATAGAAGGTAAGGAACTTTCAGGGCAGCCGGTGAAGTTCAAAGATGAAAAGTGGTAAACGTTACTCGGTCGCGATCTGTGTCAAAACGTTTAAAGAAATATCGTAAGTATAGGAATTCGATAGATCTACTGTTGAAAAACGTCCATATAAATTCAGAATGGAACGAAGGACAAGGAGTTTGGGTAGCGCCGGAGTTAACTGAAAGACGACAAAGGAGTCAGACCACGCATATTGCTTTCAAGACACCCATTTTTGCGTCAAACTGTGACTGTTGACGGATAATGTATCTGTTACGACAGTCTTGAACGTAAACCCTGGATAATATCTGGCTTCGCAGCAGCATTCATGGAAGCAAAGTTATACTTCGTAGCTGGTGGGACCAAAATGGAGTGGTTTACTACGAATGGTTGAAGCCATTAGAAGCGGTTACCACTGAGCGTCATTAACGATAAGTAATCGATTTGAGTCGCGAACTAAACATACAAATGGCCGAAGTAGGATGGAATACGTGATGAGGGGATTTTTGCACGGTGGGTAAAAGAAACGGTGAATCCACATCGTTTTGAAGCCCTACCCCAACGGTCGTTGTCACCCGACATTGTGCTCCAGCAGACTGTCAGGTGCTTCGGTAGAGGCCAGCTCGTCTTGCTGAGCAGTGCTTCAGTTACTCTGAGGATGGCACCAATTGGTTCGATTGGTTAAAGAGAACCACAGTTGTTCTATTGCTGTATCCATTCGTTCACCGACAGATAGGAAGAGAATATGGCTGCCAGGGGTCAATATTTTATTATTTTATTTTTATTGTTAGATAAATTTTGTTTTAGTTCACAAAAATTACTGCGTGAAAACCCTTTTACTCTCAATATTCTGCACAGGCTGGGAACGATTCAGTCAGTAAATAAAGTGTGTAAACTAGAACGAAGTGCCTGTTTTTGTCTGCCGGAAAGGTGATTGGACGGCGTTTTTGAAGGGATTCGGGTCGTCTTCGTGTGGAGGGATATCGTAAAACTGCATGTCGGTGAAGATATTCTGTGCCTCGTCCTCTTTAACGCTCACTCTCCACCCCCACCCACCCTTCCGGCAACACTCGTCACAACTCCTCTCTCTTTTCTCTCTCTCTCTCTCTCTTTCTCTCGACGTCTGCATTTCTCATGGCCCCGGCTGCAGTGGCTCACATCGCGGCGCGCATGTCACCATCGCCATCCATTCAGACAGATATTGTCTTCTGGATGAGTGTGATTGCGTGTTTGACCAATTTCTTCAGCTTTTCTTTACCCAGGAGTTATTCCCAGTGTTTCATGTTACGCGGTGTGTGTGTCACCCGTGCCCCCAAAACGAGCCGCGTGGTAGATGCGCTGGACCAACACGGAAGCACTTTTCCTAAGCATATCGCTCTTTCTTTGATTTTCTATAGACTGGGTTGCGAGACTTGTTGGCGCACTCTAGCTCACACTATTTTATGGATTTCTGTCTTATTACGTGGTGAAGTTTCTGCATTGTTTAAAGTTATGAAGTTTGGACCCCACTTATCTCTCGAAAAACGATAATTGGTGTTATTGTTCACAGTCGGCTTCCAGCTTATTTCCCCGTTAATTGCAGAGACTGTCCAGCCGTCCCCAACCCCAGAATAATTATATTTTATGGGGCATTTCACTATTCGAGGTGCACATACATGTTTGCTTCCATATCCAATTTTATTCTTTGTTTGCTTCGGTAGCGTCCAAAATAGAAATTCTTGTTTATTTACTCCATTTTCGTGACAGCTGATGGATCAAAACCTCAAGATCTCATGAGATTTGATATAATAGGGTGCGATGGAAGCCACCACTTGGCTCTAATAGTTCCGAAACCGCTCCACTCCAAATCACTTCTGTTCTCCATTACATACAAAGCATAATACCGGAATTTAAGAAGATGCTTCGTGCACCCGACCCTGTCTGCTTGCTCAGTTACAGAATTTCCTGTTCGCCGCAGCTTATCTATTCATGCACATGCAATCGTCGCCGTCATTACGTTTCCCGATCCCATATCGCTCCTCGGAATAAGCAAAATAGTGATCGCTACACTCTCTGCGTGTCCGCAGGAATGCAGGGAACGCTACGGAATGGAAAGTCACGGTGCGCTGCAGTTTTCCTGCCAGATTCTTTGCTGAATTGCAGTCTTGCATCTTCACATAGAGATTTTCACTCTTATGAAACCTGGCACCTAACTACTGATCCACATCTGCGTTCGGAGTTGTGAGTAAGATGACGTGCTACTGAAAACTGTGGTGTGTGGTGCGGCCTGCTGGACGAAGCTCCGCACCATCGTCTATAATAGTATGATTTCAACTGCAACTCGGTAGGCGAGCGCATGGTAAAGCCGCATCCGATAGTTTAAATAGAATTCCAGTGACTATATATATTTCATTTTTGAGCCAATTCCAGGAATGGTTGAATGGCAGCGATAAGGGAACCCAGATGCTACTGCTTGACAAGAAGAGACTGCTCATGGCCTACTTTTCCGACAGAACGGAGTCAGCAGAGATCCAGTGTCAAAATGTGATGCAGCAGCAAATGAGGGAGATAGAAAACTCCTTGTGGGGCTGAAAAAATTCAAGGGTACATGGAACACGATAACAGCGTTCGGTCAAGAACCCCAAGGTCAAGATGACTGCGCCGCTAAGCAGTCTCAACTGCAAAATGGAAATTTTGGAGGGCTCGACTGAGCACTTAAGAGCTGTTTTGAGCTCCCATTCATGATATTTGACAAAATTATTAAGGAAATCCCTCGGATGGAACCTGTTAAAGAGCATGCTGTCCACTGATACTGCAAAAAGTTATTGAACCTGACCAATAGATTCCAGTTGCGTGCCGGGGAACTTTATTTCACTCTCAGCCGAAATCTACATGCAAGATCAAGCTCACATTACGGACGGAAAATGCTCACTACTTTAGATGTGGTGGTAAAGCCATATCATCCGGCAATTAAAGGATGACGTCATCGTTTTTCATAGAAACAAAACGGAGCGCAGCAAATTTGTGACCATTTGTGAGGAAATGTTTTTATTTTCATCCCACTCATTCGTCTGAACTTCAAACAGGGACAAGGATTTATACCCAAAGATCGGTATCGATCCTGAAAGAAGCGCAAAAATCGATTTCATTTTCTCGGATTTTCAATTACAAGAGCAGGGTGGTGAAGTGAGGACCGAATCTTACATATTTTGAGCGCCTGAAGAGCCTTTTGGATTTTGCGATACCTAGAAGATAGACTAATGGTTAGCCTCATGGAATATTGGACAAATTCGGAAGCATTTACGATAGCCAATTTGATGAGATGGGATTCTTTACTTGCACTCATTCTACTCAGCCGCATTTCCGCCGCCACAGTGATGGACACCCACCAAACTGAATGATATATTTTAATGTGCTTTGTGGACAAGCAAATACCCGAGCATCCCAGAAATGTCTTCATTGTCTCTTGTTCGTGGATGTTTGCACACTCAACATCTCCCTGGAAGCGGGCCTGCAGCGAAACATGGATCTCTTTGGCTCTGACCGCATAAACTTCATACAGATCATGTATCAACCGGCACTATCCAATGGATACGGCTAGGCCGGTGTCAACGTTTTTAAATTTGTCTCACATTGCTGGACGAATTCGTATACTTTTGGATACATTTCAAATAAATATCACGATCGACCATGTAGTGGTTAATCGGCTTTCTGACACACGCTAGCCTTCGGCCAGCTTCAGCATTCGATTTGCATCCGCGGACAACTCCACGTCAACAGCAAACTCGAGGTCCGCAGGCCCGTTACCAGGACAACATTTTTATTCAAGACAGGCACGTGACCTACAGTCTCGATCATTTTGACTTTAGCCGTCTTTATAAAATCTTCAGTGTCAGGTGGAAGTAAATAATCGTCAATGCTAAATCCCTGCGCACGACTGTCATGGTACGGTGAATGCTATTTTAATGGAGCATCCATGTTGTGAGACCATGCCTAACCAGATATTACAGAACAATGTTGCGATCTATGCTCTCAGACGAAACCAACGACGGCTTCCTTTCACGAACAAACTGAAAACCAGAATCAGAACGACAGGTATGGCCTCGCTGGATATCGGCGAAAAGAACTGTAACCACAATCCACGAAACCTTCGCATAGATGAAGCCAAAGCGCGATAATCACAAGCAACTCTCCATTACCAGGGATAGACATTTAAAACACCCAAAGTCTACAACCATGCCTGTATTGCCAAATGACGTTCAGGTGATGTTTCTGAATCACTGGACGAGTGAGTCCTATAACCGATCGGTGAGCGCCTACTTATCATAGCTACTATTCCCGATCAAAACCGGCAAGACAACGAGCTCGTGGTGCCGCAGCGCCTGGGGTTTGGTATGGCTGGCTGATGACGGCTTAATAAGTCAGCAATGGCCATTTCAGTCTCCCTTGGAAACTTGCCAACTGACGGGATAACTCGGACCACGTAGTCAGCCCAGTACATGCGTTTGTGTGCCATGGACGACTGGCAGCACAGGAAGTTGCCATCATCAGGGACCTCGTGGAAATTACTCCTTTGAACTCCCAGTATTGCAACACCGCATCTCAATCCCAGCCTGTTGTGACCAGAAAACGGCGATCATTTCCACCACAACTGTTAACACTCTAATGTTTACCAATATCACCGCTACAGTGCAAGCCTCCATCAATACCACCACCAGCAATAGAGACGCAAGTACAAATTGCTTGTTTACGAGCATCGGCCTTGGCTGTCATCTGGGAATACATTGCATTCTGTATGGAAAACTGTTGTCAGGAGCCCCAGCATGCACTCATCAGCATCATCTCCATTATTGAGTTTGCACATCATATAAATTTCCCAGTCCTAAAGGCCTCTAGGAAAATTATCAGTATGAACAATATGGTCCAGGTTCTACATTTCACTCCTGCAGCATTCGGGGAATTCAATTTGTCCTCATCTGTTCGCAAATCGGACTGCAGACATTTCAATTCCACCGAAAGCATTTCATTGGGAAGAGCCTAGTAAATTTGAGGTGTGTGGCACGTGTAGATGGCCAACATACATTTTCAGTCACTATGTCTACGTTTAAGTCTGAATCCGTTTAACTTTAACTCTATGTAGCTATGGGGGAGAGGGTGGGATAGAAACAACAAAAATGGCTTTATTTTATACAAATTCACGCACAAAATTTTACTCTTGTGTCCAGTCGTCTAGTCGGTAATGAACTTGGTCTTTTACGAAGATCACACTGTCGCGTGAATCCTTCCACCAAATAAACCTCTCTCTTCTTTAATTTGAACTATTGTCCCTTTCAAATTCACGGATGACATGCAAGTCACCCGACGGATTTTGCACTGCATCAACAGTGGCAATAGATGTAGGCATGCGACTAGTATTTCTGATCAAACCTAGTCAGGTACGCGTTAACAAGGTCACGGAATAACTTATTAAGAGACGGCAATGAAGTATCTGAAGAAGAAGAAGAAGAAGAAGAAGAAGAAGAAGAAGAAGAAGAAGAAGAAGAATTAGAAGACGAAGAAGAATAAGAAGAACATATGATGTGCTGCCCAGCACGGATTTCGCCCTGGTCACTCATGTCTTACGATTGGTCTTTAGTCGCAGGAAAAATGGATAAAAGTCATAGATTAAGGCCGTCCGGTGGATGTCATTTTCTTCGACTGCAAAATGCATTTGATAGCGTAACTCATCGACGACTGCTTCATAAGATTAGGCAGTTTGGTATCCAGGGGAAAGTTTTTAAATGGATTAACAGTTTACTGTCATGCAGACTGCAAAATTAATTGTTGGCACCACGGAATCCAAGTGGGTACCAGAAGAAGTTAGTGTTCCGCAGGGTTCAGTCTTAAGTCCTCTTCTGTTGCTTATTTATATAAATGACTGCACTGATGTCTTGACTGTGATGCCATCAGGTTTGCCGATTATATCAAAATCTAGAAGACCATTGGCTCTTTTTAAAAACGCGCAGAAACTTAAAGAAAACCATGACAAATTGACTGTCTGGTCCAGCAAGTTGCTTTTGACGTTTAATATACCAAAATATGCAGTTTTTTGCTTGGCATCTGGAAGAAGATGTTTTCCCAAACACCATTTCGGCCTGAACGAAATTGCACTCAAAGCAGTTGACATACACAACCCTTATGCTCTCCGTACTCTCTAAAAGAGCCGTTAGAGAGGCAAAGAGAGTCATGCACCGGATCAGGCGTGCTTTCGCAGTCTTTCCTCCCGAACTTTTTTCACGGATCTTCAGTCCTTTCATTAGACCGCATTTGGCATATGGAATGCCAGCATGAATGCCCAGGATGAAGAAACACAGTGATCCTATCGAGCAGGTGCAAAGATGGGTGAAAAAATTGGCGGAAGATTTTAGGAGCTTACCATATCCAGAAAGACTGATCAACCTTAAAGTTTTCCTCCCATCCTACAGACAAATTAGATGCGACCTGCTATGGACATTCCGCATTATCCAAAAACATGCCTATTCATTGAAATCTGAAGAGTTCTTTGACTTTACAAACATTAATCACCCGCGCGGTCACCTATATAAGGTTAAACTCGAATGTATTCTCCTACATCAATGAAAGTTTTCTTTCAGTCAGGAAGTGTTTCAACCAGTAAGCTCACTTCCAAGCGAAATAATGACGTCGAATACCTCTGATATGTTCAAACGGCAGTTGGACTGCTTAATTTTTGATAACCGATGACTTTCACTGCCGGACTATCTTCAGCCAGTCATTATATTTACTTCATTATTTCAATGTATTTATATCTTACCGCTGCATATTTGATGTAAAATGTTTCCGGTAACCTTATGCATGACTGTATTTTATGTTGTCTATATGTATATTCAGAATAAAATGACCGACAAAGACAACGGAGACTGCCGCAGCGCCTGGGGTTGGGTATGGCTGGCTGATGACGGCTAATAAGCCAGAAAGGGCCATTCCAGTCTCCCTTGTCTTTGTCGGGCATGTTATTCTGCCTATATCCTTAGCTGCCTTGAGGCTGCTGGCGGGGCTCGAGATTTAGCCCCAAGGCACAACGAGACGAGTGAGTCCTATAAGTGATCGGTGAGCGCCTACTTACCATAGCTACTATTCCCGATCAAAACCGGCAAGACAACGAGCTCGTGGCGCCGCAGCGCCTGGGGTTTGGTATGGCTGGCTGATGACGGCTAATAAGCCAGAAATGGCCATTTCAGTCTCCCTTGGAAGCTTGCCGACTGACGGAATAACTCGGACCACGTAGTCGGCCCAGTACATGCGTTTGTGTGCCATGGACGACTGGCGGACTGAGAGTCAGGCTGCAATGGCTCCTTCTTAAGGTGGCCTTTATGACACTCCCATTCGGTTGGGATCCAAGCCGCCCCTCTCTTCTCTTGTTGTGTTCTCGTTTACAATAGAACCACAGTGCATTGACCTGCACCCTCTCCCATCTCCGGTTTTCTTGACCCTGTCTTGACACTGAGTCCAGGTGGAGGAGTGAAACAGAGAGTGAGGTAGATGCATAGCAAGTCTACTCTCACTATAATCCAGTGTGAGTCACTGTCCCTTCACAGCATTCAGTGGACATTGTCAAACACGACGGTCGAACTAGTGTATATATACTTGCATTTATAATTTCGAATGTACATAAATAGTGTCATCAAAGAATGTGCCCGTAAGCCTCGAAAATATACAATATAAAATCCCTCTATAAGGAATACAGTTCAGTTCGGTTCAATTTTATTAAGGAAAACGTAGGCAACGCCTTTGAACTCCTTATTGATTTCAATGACATTGCAAATTTAAAAAAGGCAGGCACATAAGATACGTTGGACAAAGGGTAATCTACCCTTCACTCTACAGGGCATCGATGAAACAATTATAAAATAATATTACTCAAAAATAGGGAGTAGTATGTTAAATAAGGCGTAAATTGTGGGTGTGTTAGTTTCTGATGTCGTGGTGGTACATATAGCTGTACTGAGCAAACTTCCGCTTAAACATTTCCATGGATGGGTACATTATGGTTTCCGCAGGCAGAGCATTCCAGGCCTTAATCACTCTGTTGGAGAAGAAGAACCTTCTTGCGTTCAGTCTTGCGCCAGTCACACGTAGTTTTGATAGGATGTCCTCTCAAAGTAGTGATAGTAGCCAGCTCAAAGAAATCCCCAGATGCAAACCCGGCAAAGTGGTAGTCCTGCATTTGCTACAAACTACAGGCCTGTCGGCCTAACCTCAATCTGCTGCATAAATATTAAAACTGTCAATATAACAGCAGCTTTATAAAATGTATCAGACAAAGTCTGGAATACTGCGCATTTCTATTTAGCCTTCTGCACGCTGGTGAACGGAAAAAGATAGAATCAGTCCACCACTTCTTTACAAAAAGAGTTTTCTCTTCAGACCACAGTAACCTGTACTACCAACAACGCTGTGAGCTTTCAAGCCTCGACCCGTTGTTGCTTCACAGATTAGAGAAGGGACTATTTTTACTGTTTAAACTTTTAAACATTTGTACCTTTAACCCCCTTACATCTCTGAGGCAGCTCGACCACTCTCTGCGCACCAGTCATCGAGATGTATTTTTATTTCTACCTTTGGCACGCCAAGTTAGATACCGTCTGTTTTTTCGGTAAATGCTATGGCAATCTAGAATAAGCTACCCAGAAGTATCAAAATTCAGCAAAGCTATCCTTTGTGTATGAGAGCTGTCACTAGTTTTCTACATTCAGGACACCTTCTGAAAATTTTGGGTGCTGACCCTGTAGAAGCTCTCTTCCGTTCCGATGGTGTTCAGGAACTCTGAATCCTGTGCTGGACTTCATGCTGAGGGCAATATTGCTGACTCTGCAGTCCTTAATTGGCTTATTCCTCAGTCGACAAGGAACAGCCGTTTGCAGACATATCTGCTGGTGCAGAATACCGGATCCATAACGCTGAAAGAAGTACTTCACCGTGCACCTGTGTCAACGCTTCACTGTCCTGAACTTTAATCCCTCAATAAGCTGCAGTTTTTTATCCTGAAAACACTTGAAAGAATGATCAGGAGTTTTTTACTGCCAGCTCGACCCTCTACTGTTTATCTCTTTAAAATTGCCTGTAAACTGTCAATAAATAAATGAATAAATAGTTAATCCACGGAGAGATGCGAGCTTGATACATATTTTATGACCGCCCAAAATACCAACAGATGGCGAAAACAGACGAGTCCACAATGATCACCAATAGGTCATTTGGGATCCCAAATGAAGAGGTGACTTTTAAATCCGCGGTGAACATTGCTGCAAGGTAGGAGGTAACGGGTGGGGATTTAGCAGCCACTTGAAAACAGCTGGTTGTAAAATTAAGATTTGTATTGAAACAGGTAAGGCATAAATTGTCTAACATTAAGTCTCAGGAGACCCTTTTTAAGGTTCGGAAGTTGAGTGTTCGGGAGTGGAAAAGCCAATAATGACTTAATGCTTTCTGGCGATAGAAGCTTACGTCATTTTTATTTGAATATCGATACTTTAAGTGATGATCTAAGGTCTAGAGAAATATTATTTCAAAGGAAGTCATATTTGGTTGCAAAAAGCGAGCGTTTAGACGTAGAGCAAAGAGGCGGTGGAATAACCATGGAGAAATTAAGCGTGACATATGACAGATCTGCTGGAGTGAAAGAGTCAGTACGTGGAAGATTACGACTAGCGTTAATACGAAACATAATGTGCAGACCCGCTTCGAATCTTCTAACCCATTAAAATGTCTGGTGTACTGATTGACATCTCTCCGTATACAAAATACGGGTCTAGCACGAGAAAGAGTGTCCGAGAAAAATACTCTCTGAACATTTTCGACTTTCCTGCGGTTGCTAGCACCCAGTAGACCAGACAACAGACAGCAATATTTTTGAACAAGCAGGACAAACATTTGATATAGTCTTAGTTTCATTAATGGAGGAAAATACTATGTGATATGAAATCTCTTATCTGCGCAGCCTTTGCACAAGTACGATCTGTATGACGTGACAGGACCAGACGAGCTTCCACCCAAGCTACTGAAAGAATTCGCCAATGAAATTTCCCCACCTCTGTCAGTTCTCTTTCAAAAGTCATTTGACTCCGGAACCCTACCTATCGATTGGAAGCTGGCACATATAACTCCCTTATACAAAAGCGGTAGCCGGGCGTCAGTGACCAACTACAGGCCCATAAGCTTGACATGCATCCTTGACAAGATTATGGAAAGGATAATCAAGAGCGAATTGGTGAAATTCCTAGAGACTCATAATTTTTTATCAAGCTGTCAACACGGGATCAAAAAAGGAAGATCCTGCACAACAAATTTGCTGTATTCGCTCCAGAGGTGGATCCAAGCACTTGAAGATAGACACGCGGTTCACATTGCCTTCATTGACTTTCAAAAAGCCTTCGATACTGTGCCGCACGAGAGACTGCTGGACAAGCTAGAACGAATTGGAATCAGAGGTAACCTCCTCAAATTGATCGAAAACTTCCTCGTGGGTCGGCACCAGGTTGTGTGCCTCGGCCAAGAGAGGTCTAGTTCTGCTGCGGTCGAGAGTGGGGTTCCTCAGGGTTCAGTACTAGGGACAATACTGTTTGTAATGTACGTGGACGATTGTGTCAGGATCTTGACAATGAAGCAGCAATGTTTGCCGATGACATTTAAATCTGGAATGTAATCCAGAGCCCTGCTGACGAAAATAAACTACAGATCAACCTAATTCGGCTGGAGGAGTGGTCGAATCATGGGCTTTTGTGGTTCAACGTCGATAAGTGTACAATACTTTGTAAAGGCAACCCATCTGGATCTGCCGAAATTAGAAGCTACTTTCTCAATGGTGAAGCCTTAAAAGACGTGGAAACCCAAAAGGACCTTTGTGTGCTGACGACCACCACATTAAAACCATCCTCTCACTGCTCAAAAGTGGTGAACAGCACAATCGCGGTACTGCATGCCATCAGACGAGCCTTTTTGGATTTCGATGAAGATCTCTTCGCTAAGACATTTGGAACATTCATTAGGCCGCATTTGGAATATGCCGTGCAAGCCTGGAAACCCTGGACAGTTCAAGATCAGAACCGCCTCGGAAGAGTACAGCGGAAAGCCACCAAAATGGTTAGGAGTCAAAGTTCCTTGCCATATCCAACCCACCTAATGAATCTTAATCTGTTCCCTTTGAGTTATAGGCAAATGCGTGGTGATCTCCTGCAGACACTCCGCATTGTGAAGGGATTGGATTGTTGCCTGAAATTCTCGGACTTCGTTGAATTTGCCGCAACGACCCATCTCGGAGGTCACCCATTGAAACTGCGCATCCAGCAGGCGAGACTGGATGTGCGCAAGTTCTCCTTCTCTGTCAGAGTGGTTAACCATGGAATGCCCTCCCTGAAGACGTTGTGATTTCACCTTTGCTGGAAAGCTTTAAAAGTAACCTTGACAGTTTTATGTTTCAAAACGAGTCTGAGCGATGAGGAATTTATCTTAACCCTCGCGAGTCATGCACCACTTGTCATATTTTATGACCGCCTTTTGTACATTTGCAACCCACACGGTTTCTCTGTATACCGCACTTAATTTTACGTTACAAAAAGGGTACTCAAAGGACCATGCCTATTTTCCTCAATAAAATGAATTGAAAAGTTACTTGCATGAACAAGACCTTGTTCGTTGATAGTGGAGCAGTCTAAGATTGGCCTACTTTGAAAGATTATGGGGATAGGAAACCAGACAGGGCCAAAACATGCGAAAATTTACTTGTAGGAATTAAAATTCACCTTACAAGTTGAACTCTATTTCGATAGGTTAAGCAGCTCATTGTTACTTTTATCAAAGAAAATATTTCCGTTGTCCTTAGAATACGAATAATCCCACTTACGGTCCTCGGCATAAACGAATGTTCACCAATGTCTGATTTCCGTAAAAATATTGTTAATACAGACAATGAAGAGTAGTAAACCCAGAACTCTGCCCTATAGTAAGCCCCTCCTGATTGAGTGAGCTGTCCAGCAGCTATTTCAAACAACTACTTTCAGATAGTGGTTAGATAAGCAAGACCCGATGAAGTCGAATAGAGGAGGCCAGAAGCCGATGGCTTCCTATTTTACCAATAGACGTCTATGTGGCACCTTTTCGAAGGCTTTACTCAAATAAAAGTAGAAAACACCCACTCATTTCCGTTCACTACGAAGGGAAGTTACAAGGTTAAAAGGTAAATTGACAAGTTTCACCCAAGCTTTCAGGTGAAATCCATTTCGCATCGAACTCAGAAATTGATTTGCCAGATAGAAATCAAGAATTTTATTGAAAATTATCTTTTCAAGAAGTTTTGCTAGTGACAGTACTGACAGATGCGTCTAGAACAATGAATACTCATAAGATGACAGTCTTACCTGCTTGCTGAGGACATCTTCTGGAAGGCAGAGTTTCCACTGATGTGTCAGAGACGGCATTTAATTGTTCTTCCTATTCCTACTTATATGTGCAACATGCTACCTACCGGTGATAGTGGAGGTGTCTGGTCCCACAAGTAGGAGTCCTCATCCCTGTAACGACGTGGTCGCTTTGAATGCCGCTGTTAGCTCATGATCAATATCTACAACGGGGAATACAGCACTAATGAACGGACGGGTAACCCATCAATAGCTAAGTTAACTACAATCTCATTCTCACCATTGGGAATTCTATTCGTCTCCAGGAGTCACTTAATTTTACTCCCCAATCCTAGGTTAACATATTCCCCAGTACCCATTTCACTAACACGAAAGCTGTAAGATGCCCTTAGCAGTGTCCGGGGGTCTGTGGGCATGTCTGGGACAAGCGATTTAAAAATTTCTAGAGCATTACGAAGTTGGCTATGGGCAATGTTTGATTCAATAGCCAATTCCCTTACCCTATCCTGAATCGACTTATGCGAGGGGATACCACACTCTGTGCTGCTTTCCTCCTCATCGGATGATGAGGGATACCCCTCGCTGTCATCTGTGGACTCATCAGTGGATTTATCTGCATCAACGGGCATGTCGATCAAAGTTTGAGCACTAGGCGATGCTGACGTGCATTCCTCGTCATGCATAACTCTTCTGCGCTTTAATCTATATCTATTAAGTTCATCATTAACTTCGCGGTATATTTCCGCGACATCGCGGGCAACATGCCTTCTACTGGTCCTTTTACAGGGCTGCCTATACATTGTAGATGGTTAATAAACAATATAAATTTATATGGTAAACAATTAAGCAATGTAAATGAGAAATAGGGTTCGACAGAAGAGCAGGCAGAATTTCGGTCAACCACGTGCGTACGCAAGCCACGACAAATAAAAGTGTGATGGCCGCTTCCCGTGCCCACTCTAGACACACTATCATGTCAACCAATCACAGCACGGAATCTTATTATAAATTAACCAATGAGCAGAGGCTATTTCCTATCTCGGAATGTCGTGATTTACGTATATCAGTGCTATTGTAACGAACCACAGTTCCGACAGAATTGTTTGAATGGACTAGTAGCACTTTTCGCGCGGATCCCGGATGGGGATGGAGTGATGGAATGTCGGTGAAGATGCCGGTGCCCCCTTCCACTCGAAAGCTGACCCCCATCCACACGAGTACCGTCGCCGCTCATCATATCGCTACCCTCCGTTAAATGTCAGCATCCCCTCGTCCCGATCCTGCAGTTGCCCACAGCGTTGCACTCCCCACCGGTTATCCAACAGACATGACGTAATTCCCCCCCACTCCAAAAGGGATATCGCATCATGTAACGCTCCCTTCTTTATTTTCTATTGTGCCCTTTCATACCTTCATATCCTTCTTAATAGTAGAATCCATTTCCAACATTTCTGCCGTTCCTTCTAATGACTGTTGCGTTTGAGTGATCGGCATGGTGCTTAGAGACCATGTTCAATATGCGCATCGTCTAATAACGACTACAGGTGCGTTACTCGCCCGTGTATGTGCAAACCTCGAAGTCTTCGGCCGCTACACTATATATGCATGCTATTAGGGGTGTTTATGCACGCGATCAAGATTTGATAACTGGAAGGATAATTGAGGTCTTCAATCATTCCGGGAAAAATCCGCTCAAAATATAAACTAACAATTAGTGACTTAGCAATCTGGGAAGGTTCAATGCTTGTTTTATAATGTAGTTCGGGATATCATCCGTTTCCAGACAGTGTGAGTTTTTAAACATGTGTTTCTGATGTAGGTCTGAAGAGGCATCGATTGCACTGAGTGTTCTATCTGAAAGTGGACAACAGAAGGGAATTGATTCAGACTCAGTAGTCAGCTGTTCTGCAAAGAGTTCACTAAGCAATTCCACCTTTTCTGTGTCATCGACAAGAAAGATTTTGCGGTCATTTAGCAAAGGGGGAATGTCTTGACAACGCTTAGAGGACGACCGCTGAGGGAAGATTTTATCGACGTATTAAGCATATTTCGGATCACTGAGAAGAAGTGATTCTATCTGCCTGTGGCGTGCTTGATGCATCTTCGAGAGCATTTCGAAAATTTTTCAAGTCTCAGCTGCCTGGAGAGAGGACTAGTGGAGGCATTACGTAGTTGCAAGAAAATCTATTTTTAAAGATAAGTGAAAATTTGCTTTTTACCATATTTCTTGGCAATAACAGTAAATTTTTAAGTAAATACTCTGTTTAAAAAGTTTTATTTCTAAAATTATTATATGCGCCTACCTAAATAGACAGGTGGATAAATTACTTGCACTTTGCGCAATGCATGCGGTCTGAATCCTTGCTCAGCCGTCGTTTTGTATTAACTGTAGGGGATAAGCTGCAGTCACTTTAAGTCACTTTATTGAGAAAAGTAGGCTTTCGCACTTGAGCTCTCTGATCACTTTTAAAAATGTTCATAGAATAAACTTTTACCAAAATAAATCTGGCAAATGCAAATATAAGGTCGTCGATATGTGCGGGTCGGGCGCAAGCAGCAGCTTCTGACACTATCTTTATTATATGTACAACAGTTTCTCAGCAAACGAGTATCTAGTTTGCATTTAAATGTGTCAACAATTTCTGAAAGGACCAACTCGTCGGGGAGTCCATTCCATGCCCAACGACCCTCTTCGAAAAGGCACTCCAACGGATATCCATGTGGACCAACTTCCTCTGCAGTTTAAAGGGATGACCCAGCAGATGTTCCATCACAGCCAATTTAAAGAAGTCAGTGAATTCTAGGCACACTCGCGGCCTCTGACAATCTGGAAGGTTTGGAGGAGTTCACCGAGTAGTTGTCTGTAATTGAGAGGAAACAAATCAAGTTCAGCCAGTCTGCCTTCGTTAGGCAGATGACTAAGATTCTTGAACATCTTCTAAGCCCTCTCCTGAACTCGTTCCAGCTGTAGATAAAACTTCTTAAACCAAGGAAGCCAGGCCTGGATGACATACTCCAAGTGAGATTGAACAAATGTCCCGTAGGTGTTTCGGTATAGTTCCTTATCAATCTGCACAAATTCGAATCTGAGCGCGAATAAGACTTATGCCGCACAGTTAGCTGCCTATAAACACCGTGAAGATGGTTAGAGTTAAGGGTTTATTAGAAAACTGATTTCCTTCTGTTCCTTGACTATCTAAAGGGGCTGACCATCGAGAAGGTATTCGTTGGAATCATCTTCCTCACTGGTCCTTCTGGTACGGAGTCTAAGACCACACACCTCCCAACGTTTAAACTTCAGAGCAAATGAGCAGACCAGCTTCTAAGACGGTTGAGATTCTCTTGAAGTGCGTACCTACCAGCATCAGATCTTATGACCCTCCATGATTTATCATCGTCTGCAAATATGACGGCGCTGTAACCCAGGTCGTTGAAACAGTCGTTGATGTACACTAAGAAGAGTAACGGCCCTAAGACGGAGACTTGAGGGACACCAATGACAACCGGATTAAGTTTGACTTCGAGGAATTGATGCACACAGTTTGCAATCTTCCTGAAAGAAAATCTGCGATCCATGCTAACAGCATTCCTCTTATGCCAATGTCAGATAATTTATAGATTAGACGTTAACGTGGGACGATGTCAAACGCCTTCTTGAAATCAGTGTAGATGACGTCAACCCGACCATCTTCGTCCAATGCGCGAGTCCACTGCTCTATCGAGAGCAATATACTGAAAAGAAAAGGGCGATTTGGTCTGAAGCCATGTAGAAGCTTTGAGAGTAATCGGTTTTCCTCCAATAACTTCATGGTCGCCTTCTTAATTATCGATTCCATTTTTTTACAGCAAATGGAGATAAGGCTGAAAGGCCGATAATTGTTGTCTTAAGATCGAGCCCCCACTTTTGTATATAGAAAATATATTTGCAGACTTCAATCCGGATGTCAGTTTCACTGCTTCAAATGACGAATTGAATATATGCGCTAGTGGTTTGGAAAGTTCGCCGGCCAGTTCTTTCAAGAACTTTTCCGGTAAATCGTTCGGACCAGATGACTTCGCTTCTTTCAGATTTCGCAAATCTCGTTCCATGAGAGGTTCCGGGAAGAGTATACATTCAAGCCCTGGACTGGCGGTTAAAAAGCAGTGTGGACATAGTCAAGCTAAAGATTAGGTTCTCTAGTGGATACCGAGGGAAAGGACTGACACAAGTGCTCGGCTTTATCGCAATCTTCAACGGCTTCAACACCAATCCCATCCATAATGACAGCGACTGGGTCCCTGTTTTTTAATCGACTATTGATATAATGGACTAAACGTTCAGGCTTCTTTTCCTCCTGCTGAAACATTATTGCTTCATAGTTCTTCCTTGCCTGAAGAATCATTTTTTGACTGCATTTATTTGGGGACGAAATTCCTCGAAATGTTCTGCTGACCCTGTTTCCCTCAATACCTTTCATTTTTATTTTTCTGCTTTATCTGCTTGTTAATTTCTCTTGTTAACCAGGCAGGGCAACTTGTTTTCTTTTGCACCTCCACTGGACAAAAGTGATCAATCAGATCGCGTGAAATCGCCTTATATTATCGCCAGTCATCCTCCGGTTTCCCTTTGAGCAAACAATCCCATTTCACAAACATCAGTTCTTTTCTCACCACGTTAAAATTCGCCTTCCATATAAGTCACTTGCCTTCCGTTCTCCTCTAGCACTGATTAGAAAGGGAGTAACCACACAGCAGCGTATGTTGGTCACTCTTACCGAGGGGTGCAATAGAATACACGTCATCAATGTTAGAGAAGTCCTTCGTAAATACCAGGTCTAGGCAATTTACTCTCTGGTTCTTTCTTAATCTCGTTGGTATGTTAAGCTTCTGTGCCAGAGGTTGGTTGAGAGGAAGATCTATTAGCTTGCTGCCGAAGGAATGTGGCGCACCATCAACTGTCAGATTTATCCAGCCTTTTGTGCATGCATTGAAATCTCAAGCAATATGCACCTCCTGTTGACTTGCTAATTCCTTGACCAAATGAAGGTGGGGCTCATCTGCTGCACTCAAAATGCTTGGTTGTCTGTCGTCAAGAATTGTAGGTTTTGTGAACAATCCTTTTTAATCCTTATCAAGAGAAATTCATACTCAAGTAAGATGGCTTGCGCTCGTTCGACTGCCGAGATTCATGTCCTAACGTTTACGGCCACTGCACCTCCCTGTCTATTAACTCGGTCTCCTTGAAGAACTGGGTTACATCTATTGAAAACTCGCTATCCGCAATTTCGACTTTGAGCCACGTTTCCGTAATGGCAACGACATCGGGAGTTCGGTCTGAGACCAGTGCCTTGAGTTCATCTGCTTTCGAAAGGAGACCTTGAGCCTAGGTATACAAACATCACAATTAAGACTGGGTAACTCCTCTCTATAGACTCCTGCTTATTTCGTGGGAGTGAATGCTAAAATCTGTCAGTGCTTTCCGAGACGAACTGATGTCCATTCCACCCATGCTGTCTTCTGATGAGTTGACAGTTGATGGTGAACTGTCAGATGTATCCCGTCTACTGTAGGTGCATTTAAATTTCCAGCAAAAAGCACCTCCTGGTGACTTGCTACTTCCTTGACCAAATGAATCAGTGATATAAAAGCACCTATCCGTGCAGCCTCTGCATAAATTCGATTTGCATGAAGTGATAATGCTAGCTTTTTCGGGTAACTTAGCACTAAGTCTCTTATGGTTGATCGTTCTTAAAGTGACCTATTTTAAAATAATAGGGTTCCAGGAAGCTTGGTGTGGCTAAACCACATAAAAATACCCCTGGATGGAGAAAATTTCATCTGTCAACTAGAGCTACAACGTGAGAGCATAAGTAGGTTTGTGTTGATTTTATCAACAAAACTTTTGGCCGCGTCCTTTGAATATGAGTAAATGCATTTAAAATAATCAGCGTAAACAATAGTTTGTGAATTTTTGAGCAATGTTGAAAAATTTCATTTATGTACAGATTGAAGAGGAGGGGACCTAGAACCATGCCTTGAAAAACACAACTCGTAATCGGCTGAGGTGTCGATTATCTATAACCTACTATGAACTTCTGGTTGTGGTAAGACAAGTAGGAATTAATGAAGTCGAGGAGAGAAGGCCGGATGCCGAGGGTTTCTTGTTTCACTAGAAGACATCTGTGCAATACCTTGCCAAAGGCTTTGCTCAAGTCAAAGTAGATCACAACCACTTCTTGCTGCTCATTACGAAGGGAAGTGACGAGGTTACGAAAAGCTTACTGACAAACCTTGCATGATCTTCCCTGTAGGAAACCATATTGCGAGTTGCTTTGAAGCTTAATTTCTAGGCAAAAGTTAAAAATATATTTATAAACATTTAAGAGGTTTTTATAGAGCCGGGCTTTGTGAACGCCCCGATAATTATTTACAGCCGAACAACATCCCAACTTGAAGCTAGGAAGAATAATAAACGTGTTCCATGGGTCAGGAAAGGATCCGTTTAAAAGATAAAATGCTAATATATAGCTAAGCAATCAGGGGAAGCTCGGCACTCTCTTGATAATTGAGTTTGGGATACCGTCAGTCCCAGAACAGGCCGAGTTTTTAGATGAATTATTTGCTTACGAATTAATTCTAAGGAGAAATGAATGATGCTTATAACATTTAATGAAAATGGCTGAAACTTCGGGACCGGTTCAGATTTGTTCGTAAGATGCTTTGC
This sequence comes from Schistocephalus solidus, assembly GCA_017591395.1. NCBI lineage: Eukaryota > Metazoa > Platyhelminthes > Cestoda > Diphyllobothriidea > Diphyllobothriidae > Schistocephalus > Schistocephalus solidus. The sequence continues at coordinate 33,507 of WEDG01009512.1, read as the reverse complement.
AAAGAAATCACTAAGGAATTCTGCCTTGTCAGACTCTTCGAGAACAAAGTTTATATCCTCATTTAGTAATGGATGAATTTCACAACCACGTTTAAAAGTGAATCGACAACCGAAGCGTTGAGAAACAGATTTTTCAGAGTTAAGCTCGCACAATGCGCAAGATTCCTTCTGTCTGGCACGTGCAAGACAAATCTTAGAGACTAATTCGAAAATCTCTGCGATCCTTAGATGCACGGATGATGAAAAAATATATTGAATATGGGGTGGTTGGAAATTGTAGGTAATTTTTTTGGTGGTGTTTTTGAGTGTGGCAGCGATCGTAAAGGCCTATATTTCTCAGAGAAGCTAGATTTCTTTGATTTTCAAGTGGCTGAAACCTTAGTCGGACTTGCCTTATAGCTAAAAATCTGCTTTGGTTTACTAAGTTCTGGCGGGCTTTTGAAATTGAGCCGCTATTTTAAGTTCAATGTCAATTTTCGAAAGCTAGGTTAAATCTCAAATTTTGAACGTATTTCTTCGTTCCTTGCTGACGTTCTAGGCTTACTTGTTTATAAACTTTTGTATTTATAACCCTTAGCAAATGCACACACCTGTGGTGTTTTTTTTAACAATATGTGGAATTATGCAGTCTCATACTGTTTCACCCGATGTAGCCTCACTTTTCGTTCTTGTCACTCTACGAACCTAGAACTAAAGTGGAAATTTTGAAAACACATTCAATTACCAACAATAAGTTGTTTGCAGTAACCATTTTTATTATCGACAAATCAAGCAGTTGGAAATCTATATCGGCATATATTTTTTACGCTGCGTATCCTGCGTAGAGGGCACTCATATTTTCGACAAAAGATGAAAACAACAATCTGAACTCGCTGTAAGCTACCTGCCTCGGGACCCAAGCGTTGCTTGATAACACCTAGCAGTCAAAACATTAACGTAAATATGCAACCCTTAATTAAAGCTAAACAGCTTAATCTGTCCGCTTTACAGAATTTAAATGACTTCATGGTGAAGTTGGGATCCTTTTTATTTAAACTTGGTAACCTGGTCGATGGTAACATATCTAATGTTCCCTCTCAGGACTACAGACACCCAGAATCGTTTGTTTACTTGGTCACCAGCGAGGCTTTTGACAGACAGAAACGTACTCATAATGGTCTCCTAAAAAATGCTCCCATGCACAGACGCCCAGTTGACGTTGTTATAGACTTTCTGTGCTCAGGTGGTTTCAACTACAAAATAGAGGAAGCAAAACGCCTCTCTTCGCGCAGCAAGAATGCTCCAATCTTAGTTAATTGTTTTCAACAATTTTAGAATTTTAGAATTAATATTTGTTTAGCACCGGGTAGGAACTATCGAAAATAACTTAGTACTGAGATAAATTTATGAAAATGTGTTCAGATAAAATGTACAAATATATAATAATGTAGGCAGAACTTGTCATGTTAGGGCAATAGTAAGCGATGTTTTGAAAGTAATTGTGAAGTAGAAAATAGGCAGTGAAAATAAACTTCTACCTTAAAAATGGAGGCAGAGTACAATAGGCCTCCATTTTTGAAAAGAGGATGGGAGAAAAGAACTGCTTGGGAAAATAAGGAAGGGGCAGAGTAGGTTTATTCTGCAGCAGCAGTTGAGAATGAGATAATGAAACGTTGATGTGGTTTGTTCTTGATCCTGAAATGAAATCTCGCGAAAAGGCGTCATTGAACGTGAAGCCTCGGCATCTCAGAATCCATAATTGAGTTCTGATTATGGTAAGTAACCAACGAAACGGCAGCATTTTAGACTCTGTACCTCCAAATGACTTCCATCGTTTGCATGACTGGTGATATAAGAAGACATCCTGGTTCCTGTGGGACTTGAGGTAGAGAAAAATAATTTCGAGAAAGTCTCTTAAATTCCCTACGGTCATTTATCCGACAGGCGCTATTTGGCTTGAGCTCCCATAAAAAATGCCAAACATACGGGGAGAAGGACATGGTGGCCCACGTAGGTGCAGGATCGCGCCGCACCAGTCACCTTTGTCATTTATGGCTCTCCTACTCCACAGGAACTCATTAAGGCGTGGCGGCACGGTCAGGAGCGTCTCTGGCCAGGCCGGCCACCTGCGCCTGATCCCGCCTCCACTGTTCTTGACTCTGTCTTGACACCGGGCACAGACGGGTAAGGGAAGAGAGAGTGCGGTAGACGCAGTGTTACTTTGCTATCACTCAAAACTAATCCACGCGCAAGTCACGGCCCCTGCACCACCCTCAGGTGGAGCATACGTTGGCCATCGTCAGACCATGACTGTTGAAATTTCGGAAAGTTGCGTGGTTATGATACTATACTATTATTGACGGATTTCCTAGCACTGGTGGCGCTGGTAGTTTCATTACCCGTAGCAGTAGTATAAATGAGCAAAGACATATTTGGTGGAGTAGTAGTTGTACAAGTAGCCTTTTCCCAGCCATCGTGGAAGTAATACAGGTGTTGGTAGGAATTGCCGTAGTGGTAGTCTTAGTAGTGGCTGTAGCCGTAGAGTTAGTGGCAGCCGTAGTGATTGTCTTGTATAATGCTTGCAGTTTCCGTAGTGATATCAGTGGCAGACGTATTTCTTGTAGCATTACTAACTGTTCTAGCTATGGTATTGTCAGCATAAGTAACACGTGGTTTTAATAACAGATGTGTCAGTTTCATACTACACGCACCAAAATCTATTGTCGTAGTCGTAAGAGAAGTAATATGGTAACTAATTGTGGCCATACCAGTGGTAGTACTAGGTGCACCAACAGCAGGTTCCGAGTCCGTATATGCCGTTTCGGTAGAAGTAGATGTCGTGATACTATTTACAGTTACCACATTAGATGTGGTACTTTTCCTGCTACTCATAGTGATATAATTGCTAATATTAGTTCTACGCGCAATCGAATTAATAGTTGTATCTTGTTGTAGTTGTGTTTGTGGTAGTAGCTGTAGTTGTATTAATGCTATTAGTACTTGTGGCAGTGACAGTTCTGCTAGTTGTCAAAGTAGTAATAAATGTCTTATTTATTGTTCTTTTAGTCTCCGCAGCTCCCTATAACTGTTAGTAATCATAATTATATACTTGGCAGGAGCAGGATCTACCGCGGCAGTAATTACCATCGTGGGACTTATTACCTTAGTTTCACTATCAGTTGTATCATTTATGGAAGCAGTAGCAAAAGCAGTACCGCGGAAGTTTTGCTGGTAGTTTTTTTACTAGTATAAGTTCTGTGAGTGGCATGTGGAAGCAATTATCCCGTAGTTATGGCCACTTGGAGGCCACCTTCGGTCAGGCATCGAGACTATTGAGTTTGTGATTGCATTTAGGCTACATGTGGCTAGCCTGTTAGTGGCGCCACATAAGTTGAGGTTTGGGCCTGCGCGAACAAAGATCGGGGGTGGTGGCCTAAAAATGAGAGACGGAATTGGATGGACAGCAGTTATATTAGGTCTTTCACTCTCGGTGGCTCACATGGACAAGACATTCAGTTACATAGTCCTGCCTAACTAGAATGAAATATAGATGTTGTGCACCTCTAAAGCCCCTGAATGTATGTAGAAGTTGGGTTTTGAAACCGCTTGACAGTCAGTCCCAACACCTTCAATTAACGTTTTGAATGCTACCCTACTAGTTTTAGAGTGAGATCTATCGTCCTTATATTAAAAACAACTTTGCTACTTTTTGCAGTAGCTGCAGCAACAATAATGGTAGCAGTATAAGTGGCAGTTGCATTGTTGGCTGAAGTAAGAGCTACGCAGATACAACAGCCATATTGTAATAGCATGAGCGGTTGAGGACTTATATCCATTATTTATTTCCTTTATGGTAAAAGTGGTGGTAACAGTAGTCATAAAAGTGGCTGTCTACCCAGTCCTTGCCGTACTTGCTGCAATGACAATAGCCACAGTAGCCGTATCCACAGAACAGTATCCACAGTATTCACAGAACAAAATTTTAAACTACTAACTAGCTAACTAACTAATTTGCTTCCCGTTAACAACACTTCCAGTGAGACTAAAATAAAATTCGGTAGGATTTGCATTAGTATAAGCAACCTGGTCAGCTGTCATGTTAATTTGGCCGGCTGCCGCATACGAAGTGTCAGTTCTGCGGTTCTTTACGTACTCGAATAAGGTCTTGGTGATAAAAGTCGTGGAGTTTACCTTACCGTAGTGGCCGCAGTTACAGTAGCTTTTATTATAGTAAACTCTATGATATAAGTAGCTGTCCTTTCTGCAGTGGCAGCGAAGCTATTGTAACACCATTAGCCGCAGTTCGTACAACTTATAATACACGTTAACGTCTTAGGTGTAGGGGTATGGCTTGTGAAGTTATAGTACTACCAGTATTTACAGTAGATGTCATACTTGTCGTAGTAATTAATGCACGCAAAAATATCGGTAATATTTGCAGTTGCGGACCACGCTGGTAGCCGGTGTGGTTGTGGCATTACCCGTAGTAACTGTAGTTGCATTAGAAATAGAAGGTGGGCTAGGCTTCGTTGTTACTGCGTCCGCCACCTCCTAGCAGTAGCAGCTGTCACACACGAAGTAGCATTGATAGTAGTATCTACAGCCGTAGTAAATTGTTGGCTTTTCAAACTATTAATAATAATAAATTGTATATTAAAGGACCGGAGGGCCCTTTCATTACAAACTTAGCACTGTGGTAAAAAAAGCAAAGGGGATAATTGCTAGTCTGTGTGAGCAACCATGTGAACAACAGAAAGGAGTAGCATGGTAGGCACATCCGTTTCACAAACATTCGTCATTCTTAAAATAATAGTCACAAATATTTGTAATATATCGTGAACTATGAAAGAAACAGTTAAAATAACTGCTAGGATGAAATCGGAGGCTGGGCTTTGTGAGTCCCCAATTATAAAAAAACTATGGGAGAAAAAACTGGTTTACTTTAAAAATTAATAGTTTGGGTTGATAGGATTGGTACGATGAGATAGGACCGTGATGTTGATGATAACGTGGGAAAGTTCGGAACGCTCCTTGTCGTGGGAGAACTCATATAACAGCCGGAGCTACTGTTCACAACCATCAGGGAGGTCAGACAGGAGGAGCTCATCGTATACAACAGGATCGAAACAAAGAGGGGACAGAAGGGGTCACGATATTATCAACGAGATGCGACCTTGCTGACTGCATAGTCAACCAACAAGGTGGCGAAAACAGCAGAACCCGCCACGATCATCAACAGAGAACGTGGAGAACATCAATAGGATTTAAAGAACGGAGGAACACAACAAGGTTTTCATCAGTTTGCAATGAGGATTGTAAAGAAGAGAGGACGAAAAGCGGCTGCAAACATTGACTCTGCGGAGGATAATGTAAAAATATTTAGAAACTAATGGAATATCATGAAAAACACCGCAAATACCAGGCAGACCCTTTTCAAAAATTAAAAAGTTGCGAGTTTGGGCAGTAAACAGACACTATGGACTTTTCTATCTTTCGAAGTTAAATGTTTACGTAATTTTGTTTTGAAAACCGCTTATGTGGAAAAAAACTTATTTCAAGTGGAAAATTATACCATACGAAAGCATATTTGGAGGCAAAAATACGAGAACGGTTAGTTGTGATGCAAAGATGTGGTGAAATGAGCACGGAAGAATTAAGTGTGGCATAAGGTCGATCTACCGGAGTGAGAACCTTAATTCGTGGGAGATTTGGGCTAGAGTCAACGCGAAACAGGAAGTAGAGACCAGCTTCGAGTATTCAGACCCACAGAAATTTAATTTTTTCTGAGTGACATCTATCCGTATAAGAGATACTGGATCCAGAAATAGAAAATATTCTTCGAGTGAAAATGTTCTGAGCGTTTCAATCTTACTGCGGGCAGAGGAGTTCCTCAGACAAAGAGTGTACAGCAGTATTCTAGGATATGAATTACAAAAATGCGGTACAGTTTTAACAATATTTCCGGAAGGAAGAAATAATGTGATATGAAAGCACCTATATGTGCAGCCTTTGCATAAATTTGATATGCATGAAGTGATAATGCTAGCTTATTCGGGTAACTTAGCACTAAGTCTCTTATGGTTGCTCGTTCTTAAAGTGAACTTTTTTGAAATAATAGGGGTCCAGGAAGCTTGGTGTGGCTTAAACACATGAAACTACTTCTGGATGGAGAAAATACTATCTGCCAACTAGAGCTGCAACGTGAGAGCATAAGTAGGTCTTTGTTGATTTTATCAACGCAAATATTGGCCACGTCCTTTGAATATGAGTAAATGCACTTAAAATAATCAGCGTAAAAGAAAGTCTGTGAACTTTTGAGCAGTGTTAATAATTTCATTTATGTACAGAATGTAGAGGACGGGACCTAGAACCGTGCCTTGAAAAACACAACTCATAATCGGCTGAGGCGTCGAGTGGCTATAACCTAGTATGAATTTCTGGTTGTGGTTAGACAAGTAGGAATGAATGAAGTCGAGGAAAGAAGGCCAGATACCGAAAGCTTTCAGTTTCACAAGAAGACATATGTGCGATACCTTGCCAAAGGCTTTGCTTAGGTCAAAGTAGATCACAACCAATGCTTGCTGCTCATTAAGAAGGGAAATGACGAGGTAACGAAAAGCTAACTGACAGACTTTGCATGATCTTCCAGGTAGAAAACCATGCTTCGGCTCACTTAGAAGCTTATTTTCTAGACAAATATCGATAACTTGATTAATAATATTTTTTCAAGAATTTGCTAGATCCAGGGTTTCATGATGGCAGAGGTTGTATTGGCGGAAGTTCTAAGGGTAGTAATAGTATTAGTATTAGTAGAAGTAGTACTAGCCATAGTAGTAGTGGTAAAAGTAGTATTAGTGGTAGTAGTATCAGTAGTAGTTGTAGTAGTAGTAGAAGTAATAGTAGTAGTAGTAGTAGCAGTAGTAGTAGTAGTAGTAGTAGTAGTAGTAGTAGTAGTAGTAGTAGTAGTAGTAGTAGTAGTAGTAGTAGTAGTAGTAGTAGTAGTAGTAGTAGTAGTAGTAGTTGTAGCAGAAGTAGTAGTAGTAGAAGTATTAGTAGTTCAATTCAGTTTTATTAAGGGAAAGATCAGCGGACGCCTTTGAACTCCCTATTGTTTACAAAATGGCTAAGACAGCATCGATACATGAAGAACATTCAGAATTCATTGTTTGCCAAACGATGGGAGAAATAAGCAGCCATCTAATAGTCTAGAATAAAGACTTTCTCCCTTTCTGCGAGTGGTATTCGTAGATGGATTAGGACTTTAACTGAAACGCTTGATGCGCGTCCAGTTTGCACTTGAAGGAATTCACCCTGCTGGAAAGAACAATATTCGCAGGTAGAGCGTTCCACGCCGTAAAAACTCTGTTACTGAAGAAGAAGTTGCAACCATCGATCCTTGTTTTACCTGTGCGTAGTGTTAGGGGATGGTCGCGATAAGTGGGCGGGTCAACCTGCGGGAAAAAATCATTGAAAATAAAGCAACAGTTCACGCCTTTCATAATGCAAAATGTTAACGTAAGGTCCCCTTGTAGGTTGTAGGAAACAGTCAGTAGTTCGAGGGTTAATAGGTTGTTTTCATAGGGTAGTTTTCGCAGGCCTTTAGTCATTTTTGTCGCCTTAGACGGTACCATCCTTGACAATCCAAGTTTTCCATAACTGTATGGCGGCTGCACGAAGCTTCCAAATATTTTGGGAACTTGTCTTTGTCAAACTTGTAACGCATCAAGAGACAGAACAGGTTGTTTAAGTGGATTGAAGATTCACTTTTGGCGCTAGCACAGGATAGGGTCAGAGTGATAGAATGTCAGTGAAGATGCCGGTGCCCCCTTTCGACTCAAATGCTGAACCCCGTCCCCGCTGCTACCGTCATCGCGTATCCTATCCTGTCTCCTGTTAAATGTTAGCATCTGCTCGTCCTGACCCTGCACTTGCCCACAGCGTTGCACCCCCTACCGGTTATTCAATGGACATGAGAGCATTCCCCCCACTCCATATAGACATATCTGCATGTAACGCTTTCTTTCTTATTTTATCTTGTACCCTTTCACACATTTATATCCTTCTTATTAGTAGAACCCATTTCCTATATTTTTGCCGTTTCTTCTAAGGACCGTTGCGTTTGTGTGATCGGTATGGTGCTAAGCGACCCTTTTCAGTACATGCACCAACTAATAACGACTTAAGTTTGGTTCCTCGCCCATGTACCAATCTCGAAATCTTCGGCCGCTACAAACCCTATAAAGGCTCGCCTGATTAGTTGCAACTTAGACAGGACCGATTTGGCCACCTTCGTGCAGTTGAGTGTTGTTTGAGTGACGATTTAATCCACACACCGAATTCATTCCGACCTACGACTAATTGCAGGGGTGTACCGTCTAAAAAGTTAATTCTCGGGCTGGAATCTCCACAGCTGCCAATTTAAAGAACGTGGTACTTACTAACATCGAAGGGCATAAGCCAGTGCTTTGACCAGTCCTCAAGTATTTTCTAGTTTATTTGCAAACGGTCTTCGTCTGCCGCATTTTGAAGAACTTTTCATAGTTTTATATCGTCAGCAAACAGGGGGATATCACAGTCTAGGGCCCTGACGCAATCATTGATGAAAACAAGGAATAACGTGGGGTCTAAAACTGAGCCCTGTGGGACGCCACTCACTATGAAGATTGTCCTTCCGCTAACTCAAATAAAAATATATTCCATCTATCTCTGAGGACTGCTGACGTCTGACTTGTAATTTTTGGGAACGTGCATTTACAAATTTTTGGATCCATACAAAGAGGCCTCCACGAGACCCTACGCTACGAAGTTTATGCAGGAGACCTCGCTAAGGAACGCTGCCAACGGCCTTTTTAAGGTCGATATAGATAGTGCGCACCGTGTTGCCTTTGTCGCGTGCTTTAGTTCAGCGTCCAAGTTGGAAAAGAAAATTCCTAAGGCAAAACCTTCCTCTGCGAAAGCCGTGTTGGGCATTTGAGATGTGATTCTGGTCGAGTAACTGCATAAACGCTTTCTTTATGATTTTTTTCAATGATTTTGCAACCAACGGAGGCTTGCCAGTCTATACTTATTCACAGATTTAGAATTTAGAATTTATATTTGGTTAGCACCGGGAAGGTACTGTCTAAGCCTCGACTTCCATTCTTGAATAGTGGAGTGATGGTGGCGGAAATCCAATCTAAGGGTAGACACCCAATAGCAAAAGACGCCTGGAAGAGTAAGGCTAGGTGTTAGGCCATTTTCGAAGCTAGCTTCTTCAACAGGTTGACCAGGATTGCATTGGGGCCTGGAGAGGTCGAATTTTTCAAGTAAAGCAACACTTCATGAATGATTTATTTGGTGGAGAACAACTTCAATAGTACATATTCCTTGGGCTTCATTACTGTGTGGGAAAAGTCAAGTTCTGTTGTCACGTTGGACAGGAGGATCTGAGAAGAATGTTCAGCCTTATCCTTCTCATATTTCTACACCATTAATAGTTCGCAATAATGAGATTTGAGTGTTGTTCCGCGTGCTCTGCCTTATGGAAATATAACGAACTTTGGGCTTAATCATGTTACGTTTCAACAGATCCTTTTCAAAGACCCGTCGATCTCTGGCGATGAGTTTGTGACTTCGTTTCTCTGCATATTTTAATTGTTGAGGGATTCCAGCGTTATATAAATGCGGGATCTTTTCCATAATTTTCTTTTTTTGTTAACTTCCTTCTTTGAGGATGGAATGCACCAGCGAGTTCTGTTTGATAGCCTTCTTCGCATGACTGAGCAGTGCTTAGAAATTAGGTGCGGACTATCTCTCTGAATTGGCCCCAAGCCTCGTCGATATCGTCAGGGAATATTGATGCCCAGTCAATAGGGCAAAGGAAATTAATTATCTGTTCAAAATTCCCACACCAAATATTTGGGCAGAGATCAAGCAGTTTGGCCATCAAATAAAATTATGTGTATTCCCACATGCGAACCAAATGGTTGCTCTTGATTGTGGGGGTAACAAATTTACAACGTCGATGTTGTTCGGCGACTTAGTGAACACAAGTTCAACGTTGTTCATCTGTTGGCCCTCTCGAACCCTTGTAGGAAACAAGACGTGTTGGGTAAGAAGCAAATTGCCAGTTGTGCGCAGAAATGGCTGGTCAGATGCCGTTTCAGATCAGACGGTGGAGGCGAAGTTCCAGTCAATTTTAGGTCTATTACATTCCCCAACGATGAGAGTATTCGGCCGCATAGAAAATACCTTGAGCTTATTGAGCAATTGGCATCAGCTTCATAGGCAATTCTGGATGGTCAGTACACCGTTAAGATATCAAGGCTTTGAGAACCCGTTGCTCTTATGGTCAACGATACTGCTTCCATACAAGTCAGTTTAGAAGTTTTTTCTGAAACATGCAAGATATTCTTTACAAAGATTGCTATGCCTCCTCCCTTCGTTTTTCTCTGTCTCTGAAAAACAGTTAAAATCCAGGAAGTGTAAGCTCCATGTCGTCAATCTGTTTCCAATAGCCAGGTTTCTGTTGTTGAGATAATATCTGATAGCAGGTCACATATATGGTTTCCCAGTTCATCCATTTTTGACAGGAGGCTTTGCGCGGTAGTGTACGTGCATGTCGACCTTGAGGTCAGGTGAGACCCGTTTTTAGCCCCGACAGTCTACTGGAGTAGCTTTGCGTTCCTACGAACCGGCTTGATACACGGGGCAGGGGGAGCTGAAATTCTATCTACGATCTGATATTTGTAGACTACTAGGCTCTGTTCTCCGTTTGTTTGCCATGTTCTCAATTGGAGAACTAGTTCGCGATGCTTTATTCGTTTGGCAGGTGAGGAATCAGGCTGAAGAACACCCTTGGGAAAAATTTTCAGTCTGAAACGCGTGCAAAAGAATAATCTTGCCTGTTAATTGCTGAAAATATTTTTCTTTCACAAACGACAATTTTTTCACCTTAACAACTACCATCCCTCCTTGAACGTTTACCTTTTCCATAAAAAGGGCCAGTGTTTTGCACTGTCGGCTCTTTTTATTTATTTTATTTAAACTCACTGATTTGTGTCCTGTGACATCGCCAAGAAGCTGACCAGCTTTTCGCAACTTAAATGCATACGATAACGCATTAGTGTTATTTTTTTCTAATGAAAATGCCATTCTGAGTATGCAAATAAAAAATTAATGTATCTATTTAGAAATCTAATCAAGGCCACCGAATTAAACTGAATCGAAATTAAACACTTTTACGATAGTTATAAGTATTATTCTGCATTGAGTACCACATTGTGATTTCACCAAATTTCTCAATCCCTCGCAAAATTTTCAATCGAATTTTTGCCGAATCTACAGTTTTAAAAGGTTTTCATACAAAAGTTGTAACTATATGAGAAGCTTTTAGTAAATTTTGCTCTTAGATTTCTGTTGTTTATATTTTGCTCAGGGGGCTGTCTTGCACGAGGTTCCTCTTTGCACTGTGAGAGATAGCGAAGAAACCGTTGTCTGATCTGTCTAAAATTTGATAGACTTGTGACATATTACTAGAAAAAATGAGAGCAATAGTCTCAGCTCGTCGGAAACTTTAAGCATCTGGACCCAAGAGTAACTTGAGTACACCCAATAGTTACGGTATTGCTGTCAATATGCAACCCATTGTTAAAGCTATACATCTCGATATGACTACATTCCATAATTGAAATGAAATCAGACCTAAGTTTTGATCAGTTCCTTCCATTATTGGGCAAATATTTGACAATAATATTTCTTATACACCCCTTCATGACTGTAAGCATATTGACTTGTTCATTCGTTTGCCAGACAGTGAGACATTGGAAAGAAAGAAAAGAAACTTCAGTTTCCTCTTAAAAATGTGACCATAACGGCGTAATAACGGAGAGGCAACACTTCAGTTTAAGCAATCCTTCGTTTACGTGTCTTACAGTAACGGCGGTAAGAGGGATTATCCAGGCGTTGCATCTAGGACAGCATGCATTTCAACGGCTAAAGTGCGATAAAAGCAAAATAATAGGATATACACCTGAAGTTGTTTATGAAAACAAAATCCGCCACGTCAATCACCTTGAGCCGGTTGAGGCAGTCTATTGCGAGGGCAGTAGAGGCTGAACTCCTTGCTTCTAAATACTATTGCTTGAGCAGCAAGGTCACACCGAACCGGGCCTCTGGGCTGACCAATCAACGGAACTGGACATGCTTCCCTCCACAGGGCATGGAGATTGATGTCGCAGATGATATTAAGGAGGTATTGGAACGCACCAAGAGACTGAACAGGTTGTTTAAGTGGAGTGAAGGCTCACTTCTGGTGCGAGCCCAGAATGGGGTTGGAGCGATCGAACGTCAGTTAAATAAATAAATTGTATATTTAAGGCCCAGAGGGCCCTATCATTACAAACTTAGTACCATGGTTTAAATTAATACAAAGTGGATAATTGCTGCACTATGTGAGCATCCATATGAACAGCAGAAATGAGTAGTATGGTAAACATATCCGATTCAAAACGATTTGCCATTTTTAAAACAAAAGTCAACAATCTTTTGCACATACGGTGAACTGGAAAAGAAGCAGTAAAAAAAACTCCTAGGGTTAAATCGGAGGCGGAGTTCGGCGAGCTGCCAATTTTTAAAAAAATAGGAGAAAAAAACTGCTTCACTAAAAAATTAATAGCTTAATGCAATGGGATAGTATTGTGATGTTGCTGACAACGTATGAGTGTTCGTAACGCTCCTTGTCGGGTGAGAGATAATATAGCAGTCAGAGCTACTGTTTATAAACACCAGTGGAGGTGAGAGAGAGGACGAACTCATCGTAGACAACATGTTCGAAACGAAGAGGGGACAGTAGAGGTCACGAGATCATCATCGAGATGCGACCTAAAGAGGCCAGTGCCCATTTCAACTTTTAAATGCTGAAGCCGTCCTCATAGTTATCTTCAACGCATATCGTAGTGTTCACTCTCGCTCACTGTCAGTATTCCGTCGTCCCAACCATGCAATTGCCCACAGCGCTGCACTCCCCACCAGTTCTCCAACGGGCATGAGAGAATTCCACCACTCCCTATGGGAATTGTCTACATGCAACGCTCCCTTCCTTTTTTTCTTTGTACTTTTTTCATGCATTTATATGTTTTTTACTAGTTGAACCCGTTTCCTACATTTCTGCTATTTTTTCCTATGACGACTGCATTTGCATGATCGGCATGATGCTAAGCGACTCTGTTCAGTATTCGCACCATCTAAAAACGATAAAAGTCTGCTTTACACGCCTGTGCGTGGGCCAACCTTGAGGTCTTTCGGCCGCTACTTTGGTGGCAACGGTGGGATAGAGAGGAGCACACTCTTCCACAACCGCCGAACACTAACCCTAACAGCACTGAGGACAGTGCTGCAACTCAGAAAGGTTAATGTAACGCACCACGAGACTAAACAGTTTGCTTAAGTGGAGTGAAGACACACTTTCGGTGAGGGCTCAGGATGGGGTTGGAATGATTGATTTTCGGTGAAGAGGCTGGTGACCCCTTCCACTATCAAGGCTGACCTCCGTTCCCGCAGTTATCGGAACCGTATATTATATCCTTGTTTCGCGCTCAGTATCATCATCCCCTCCTCCGATCCTGCAGTTGCCCACAGGGCTGCACACTGCGCCGGTTATCCAACGGACATGAGAGAATTCCCCCACTCCATATGGCACATATCTACATAAAGCACTCCCTCCCTTATTTTCTATTGTATCCTTGTACGCATTTACACGTTTCTTGCTAGAAGATTATGGTTCATACATACCTAATGTTACTTCTAATGGCCATTGCATTCGCGTGATCGGCATGGTGATTAGCAATTCTGTTCAGTAATCGCACGAACTAAAAACGACTACTGGTACTCTACTCGCCCGTATCTGTGCCAAACTCGAAATCTTCGGCAGCTACAGTATCGCATACACCGGAAACCATAATGGGATGTGTTTTTATTTCCAAGGGGTAACGAACGAATTGTCAGGAGACTGGCCACTTGCAAAAGTCGTTCAGTAGGTGTATGGTAAGTTGTCTTTAATAGAACATTTGCAAACGTATTTAATTCAATCCTCCGAAAGACAAGGCATATTTTTGTGTAGAAGCATATCCGAAGCTCGAATTCCCGCCTCCGATGGATATCAAGTACGTAGACATTGTTGTCAGTGGTCCACCAAAACGCCCCTCTCTACTGCTCAAAATGTCATTGCACAGCGGATGCTTCTCGCGCACTCACTCCCCTTGGTGTACGCCGAGGCCCTTTCCTAGCACATAACGGAGGACTACCGGGTTTATTTGAAGTGCTTCCGCTAGATTTGTTTGTCGTTAATTTAACTTTCATAGACAGTTAATCACCTATCCACACAACCGTCTGCTCTCTGCCGTCCACGGTTGGTCGTAGTACGTAATTTAAACCGTGGCGCTTTACAAACGGTTCGAGAAGTAGGATGCGAACGCGGTGTGAGATTGGAAATGGCTGTCCGCAGGTCGGTGGCATGACCATATTAAACAACCTGGTGGCAAAAGGACGGACATGGGTATGTACACCGACTTGTTAGTCGTTTTGTATGCACAATAAACTTGACTGATATCAGTGTAGATTGGTGAGCTAACCCTTGACCTCCGAACTGCCAACGCAGATAATTTATATATAGACCTCTGTTTGTCTAATTTAGCCCAGAAATCCAACGTGGAATAAATGGAGGCCATTCGTACCCTGGTACATCGGGCATATTAATAAAAATTATGCAAAAAAGCCTTGCTGAGTAGCGATACCAGCAGGGGATGCGTATGGTTACTATGAAACTTTGATGGCAAAAAGCCAGCCGCAGGTTACACAGCTGCCCGGGCTGAATTAGAGCATTTAAAACCTCAGGCGGGGTTCTGCTGGTAATAAAGCTGATCAAAAACCGGCAAGCCGTAAAGTCCGCCGAGTGTTCCGTGGACCTACCTTAGTGCAGAATCTGCGCAGCACGGCGTCTGAGAACGGAGATTACGCGAAAACACCGGGCCTGCGGGTGACATAAATCCGTCGTTCCTTTGATAAGTTCAAAATAAAGAACGAGCACAACGTTTTCGGACAGAATTCTTACCTGGAGGGTGGGGAATTGGGAGTTTAATAAACGCGGTTAACTTTGAAAATCTGTCTGCTCAAGTGCGCAATTAAAAGTGCCCAAAAAAGGTCAAGGTCAAGGTCGAAGGCGGTTGGTTCAAATTTGAAGATAAGTGAATTCTCGAATTTTACACAGATTTCTTCGTTTCTTGTTGAAAATATTAGCTTAATTATTGACAATTTATTGTATTTCTACCTCATTATCAGCTGCACACACTTGCATTTATTGCAAGTGCAGAAGGGTAAAATATAAAGTTTTTAAATTTTTTCACCCTACATAGCCTCATTAAAGTTCTCGCAGATTTAGGTTAAAAGGACGGAATATAAAGGTTAATTCTAGAAAAAAAGTTGCAATTTTGTAAGTTTACCTTATTTCCAGCGAAGAATAATTTGCAGTTACTGGTATACCAGTTGATATAATTTTTCATCCTGAATCCCTTTATAGCAATCCCTAATACGTAAATCTCGACATTCCGAGATAGGACATAGCCTCTGCTCATTGGTTAATTTATATTAAGACTCCGTGCTGTGATTGGTTGACATGATAGTGTGTCTAGAGTGGGCGCGGGAAGCCGCCATCACACTTTTATTTCTCGTGGCTTGCGTGCGCACGTGTTTGACCGAAAATCTGCCTGCCCTTCTGTCGAACCCTATTTCTCATTTACATTTCTTAACTGGTTACTATATCTATTTATTTTGTTTATTAACCATCTACAATGTATAGGCAGCCCTGTAAAAGGACCAGTAGAAGGCATGTTGCCCGCGATGTCGCGGAAATATACCGCGAAGTTAATGATGAACTTAATAGATATAGATTAAAGTGCAGACGAGTTATACATGACGAGGAATGCACGTCAGCATCGCCTAGTGCTCAAACTTTGATCGACATGCCCGTTGATGTAGATAAATCCACTGATGAGTCCACAGATGACAGCGAGGGGTATCCCTCATCATCCGATGAGGAGGAAAGCAGCACAGAGAGTGGTATCCCCTCGCATAAGTCGATTCAGGATAGGGTAATAGAATGGGCTATTGAATCAAACATTGCCAATAGCCACTTACATAATGTTCTTGAATTTTTTAAATCGCTTGTCCCAGACATGCCCACAGACCCCCGAACACTGCTAAGGGCATCTTACAGCTTTCGTGTTAGTGAAATGGGTACTGGGGAATATGTTCACCTAGGATTGGGGAGTAAAATTAAGTGACTCCTGGAGACGAATAGAATTGATCATGAGCTCAAAGTGGCATTCAAAGCGACCACGTCGTTACAGGGATGAGGACTCCTACTTGTGGGACGAGACACCTCCACTATCACCGGTAGGTAGCATGTTGAAAAATAAAGGTATGCATAGCCACTTCGCTAATTCTATTTTCAGTTTAAACTCGTTACCTAGCAGATATTTGCTTGCAGTGCCTTGTTTAAACACATATTTCAAATATTACATCTTTTATTCCGCAAAACGTCACTAGTGACAATTTTCCTTTCGTATTATCGATTTGAAAAATACTTATATTTTAAAATCAATATGAAACCCCAGTCAGTGCTTGGACGCAAACATCCTCTTCGCGTAAAACTTCCACTAGAACAACCCTCCTTAAGCATGAAGAAATTAGACCTTGACGCCCTGGAAAACTTTAATACCATTATGTCTAAATATGGTTCTCTCTTCACGATCCTGTGTACCATTTTTGAGAGAAAGTTGTCTTCACTCACTTCACAAAAATGCGTGAAACTAGAGCCTTTTATAAACATGGTCAGTACCGAGTCAATTGACCGACATAAGAGAAGTTTCAATTTTCTTTTAAAAAACGTCCCCAAGAGTAAAATCCCCCTGGACGTTGCATTTCATTTCCTTTACTCATGCGGCTTTAACTTTTAAGTCGCTGAAGCTAAAAGGTTGTCTTCCCTTAGCAAAAACCCGCAAGTTCTGGTCAAACGTTTTCAGCGATTGAAGTTGACCTTATTTTCTCTAAGTATGAGCACTCAGCTCAATATTTGAAAAAAAAACAAGTTGTTTGTCTGTAGGGATAAAACCCCAATGGAACGTCGGGTTTCACCCTCTTTAGCAAAAAAGAAGCCTTCGTCTACACCGTCAATATCAAAAGTTATCTCAGAGGTTTGTCCTGTAGCTAATGCAAGCACAAGGCCCTCCGGATCGACAGGAATTTCGATTCCAGCTGAATCTTCACCCGTTAACCTTGTTCCTGGTTTGAGTGAATTTGTGTCCAGGCCTCTTCTTTCTCATCCCAAGAAAACCATGCCTGCTATAGCTGCCAAATCTACTTAACCTAAGAAAACTCCTAGTCAATCTGGATCATTGGCTAATCCAGGCATTAAAATCAGTAATGTCATTACCGATGGGAAACCTGCTAACCCCTCAGCATCTACAACAGCTGCGAACGCTAACGTTAGCATCTTTCCCAACCCAAAAAGTGTCCGAAAGCCTTCCTTTCCCAGGTTTTCATCCAAATATGCCGTTGTACAATAATCTCAGTTCTCTTAACAGTAACATTTCGACAAATTGTAGACCAGAGCAATTTTGTTTCCCACCTTTCGTTTCTTCTTTCCAGTTTTCTTCTCCGCCACCAAATTATCCTTTTTTATAAATACTGATGAGCCTAACCTGCAGCTCAGGAATACGCTCAGCTTCGTTTCACTCAATGCGAGATCAGTTGTAAATAAGATGGCTGAGCTTAGAACAGTAGCCTTTGAGCTTGATCCAGATGTGCTCTGCATCACTGAATCCTAGGCTCACTCTCTTATTTCTGACTCGACGCTTGCTATAGATAATTTCAATTTGTACCAACAAGACCGCGCTGAAAAACGTGGCGGTGGTTGCCTCCTTTATATTAAGTCATCCTTAGTAAATTTTCTTTTTCAGCTGAACATTTCGTCCTTTTCTGGAAATGTATGCTTTGCTTCAGTCATCCTCCCTCACAATAAAAAAGCGTTAATTGGCTGTGCCTATAATCCTCCGTGTTATTCTCGCAATGAAAGCGAGCTCTGTGAACTACTTGAAAAAGTTGCAGACATTCAATTTGATGTCAAAATAATCGTAGGCGATTTCAATCTGCCAGACATTGACTGGCAGGCAAATTCCTCTCTGCCTAAACATCAGAAATTGGTCAATACAATTAACTTTTCAAACATGTCCCAACTGGTCAGATCAGTTACTAGAAATAACAACATTTTAGATTTAATTTTTACAAATGATGTCCATCCTCTCTTTATGAATTTTCATCATGATCTTTTCACAAGTGATCACGCAATAATTCACTGTTGTTTTCCAGTCCCCCTTCTAACGAAGCCTGAGGTTAAATGCAATAACCTCGACTTTGCTAACACAAACCATGAAATGATTGGCATAGCATATTCGCAATCAACGATCCAAACTTTTTCCGTGAGCTATTGCAGAGCCTCACAAAACAAATCAGGCTTTTAATCCCGTTTAAGATTTTTAATTCAAATACAGCTTCTTCTACTGTTCCGCATTTTTCTCCAGAAGAGACTTAAAAAATTACGAAAGCAACGTAAAGATTCATCTAAAAGCTCTTTGTCAGTTCATTTAAGGATTGCACAAATATTTGAATTAGCATCAAAAATTAGGCTCGCGAGAGATAAGCGTAGGGAGTCTCGGGCACTAAGTGATGGCAATTCATCCAAATCTGTTGCTCATATCTTCCATGTTCGGTCATTGGCTAATGTAACTCCAATGTAACTCCGGCCTTACTCGACTGCAACAAAAAATTTGTTACAGACGATTTGAGCAAAGCAGAGTTGTTAAATTCCTTTTTTTGCCAACCACTTTACCACTGAAACTAGCCCCACTCCCACAATTCCTCTGCTTTCAAATTCGCTTCTAACAACCATTAATTTCTCACCTTCATGTAGTCCAAAGCAAATAGCTCACCTAAAAAATTCACATTCGGTTGGAACTGATAACATTCCAAACTCACTTATTAAACAGTTAAGGGATTTTCCACCTTTACTAAGCAAGTTATTCTCAGTATTTCTCGAAAATGGTTTCTTCCCCGATTATTGGAAAACTTCAATTATAATACCAGTTTTTAAATCTGGTTCCCGCTCGGACATTCATAACTATCGCGGTGTTCATAAAACGCCAACTCTTGCTAAACTCTTCAAAAGACTAATTGCAAAACAAATCATGGATTTTTGCATAAGCAATCAAATCATCAACTTTTCCCAACTCGGCTTCTTACCGGACCGCTCTTGTGAAACCTGCCACATGTCTTTTCTAAATCTACTAACCTCTCTTCGTAATGATCATCTCTCTGTGGTAGTTATCTATTTTGATCTTAGTAAAGCATTCGATAAAGTGCCTCATAAACGACTTCTAGCTAAACTAGAAGCTATAGGATTTCGTAGTCCCCTTACTGACTTTATTAGATCATACCTAAATGATCGAAGTATTAGTAGTAATAGTAGAAGTATGAATAATAATGGTTTTATCTGCCTTAGTTTTTATGGTCTTTTGCGCAGTGGTTGCAGTATCCACATTATAACTCGCAGTACCCGTCACTGTGGTAGCAGTTAGAGTAGTAATATCAGTAGTCAATCTGTCAGCAGTAATAGTAGTGGTACTTGCAGTTGCAGTATTTCTAACAGTAGTGGCAGTTCTGATAGCCAATGCGCAGCTTGTAATGGTAATTGCAGACTTAGTTGTAAAATTAGCCGTTTTAGTAATAATTAATGCAGTGGTTGCAACTATGTCGGCAGTTCCTTTAGGAGTGTGATTAGTGTCTGCATTTGTTATGATGGCTGTGGCAGTAGTAGAGTTGTCTTCACGTAGAAGTTTTCGCAGCAGTTTACATCGTATTACCGGTTGCAACAGTTCCGTTAGTGGTTGCAGTAGTAATATTAAAAGTGTACGACTAATTTCTGCAACACTGGTTGCATTCGGTTTTACTGTAGTGCAGGACAGGTATGGGCTAGAAATAACAGGTGTAGCAGGCTTATTGGTCTACAGAACAGGACCACCCGCATTAACCATAATACTTTTGCTAGCAGAAGCCGTAGATTTTGTGTGCTTGCCAGGATTATGAGTATCGATAGCCGTCAAAGGAGCAGTCATAGTCCTCATAGATGATACAGCAGTCACCGTTAGGATAAAGTTAATTCTGTTAGTAGTTGTAATACCATTGGTGGTGGTACCAGCCTTAGTATTAGTTATGGTAGTATAATTATCACTACTGGTAGTAATGCTAATCGTATTTTTATTAGGTGTAGTAATCACCCTATTAGTAGCAGCAGTAGTTGTCCCAATGATACTAGTAATATTAGTAGTAGTAGTAGTAGTAGTAGTAGTAGTAGTAGTAGTAGTAGTATAAGTAGTAGAAGTAATGTCCGAATTTATGACATTTTGTGTAGTAATGCTACTCACATTCGTTCTTCAGGTATTATATATTTATTTGAAGGGTTAATGACGATGCCCTTGAGTACCCTATCAATGTTAAGTAACCAGTGCCTGTTTACAGTCGGGATAAATTTTGTAGACATTTCCCATGTGCTCGAGTCAAAACAGAAAAACCATCTAGAAAAACCAACCTTCGAAACTCTCATAAGCAGATTTTTTCAGTCGGACTGCTCTCCAACATAACGGCTGAAACGCCGCCAATTATTGATAGAAATGAAGAGGAGACTTGCAGCTGGAGAGAACAGCCTGGTTATTTTCAGGGGACGTGTGATACAGAGAAAAGCAACATTGGTCTGGAACCAGCCAATGCACATGATGGCAGTTGCAAATTAGTACTGGCAAACTCGAGAAAAACGGAATTTGGCTCTGCCAAGTGTTGCATACTTACATTTCTGTATACCAACGCCCAAAAGTCTGTTTTCGAAGCTCGACGAACTGAGAATACAGGTAGCTTTTCTGTCTCCTGATATTATAGCAATCACGTAAACATGGCTGTCACAGAACGTCAGCGATTGCGAAGTAGTCTTATCCGAGTACCAGTGGTTCAGGAGAGACCACACCTACCACCAGGGTGGAGGAGTTGCGATGTATGTTAAAAACAGTTTCACAGTGTGTCAAATGACGGAGAAGATAAGCAATGGTATTTAGGCTATTTGGTTAAAAATAAATACGTGGGGATCGCAGTTCCTTGAAGCCATGACACTCTACCGACCGCCGGGGACAGACATCGACACTGATACTTGGTTTTTTGGAGAACATAAAGGAGATAAGTAGTCGACCTGATGTTGTTCTCATGAGTGACTTGAATGCACCCAGCATTCGATGGAATGATCTGCAGGCGCAGAGCAGAAAGTTTTCCTTTGATTACCGTCTGCTAAAGATAACCCTTGAAGCTCTCCTCACACGAAATGTATTTGTTCCAACGATAGTGCGTGGAGGACAACAGGCTAGTTGTTTTGATCTCGTCTACACTAAAGATTCTGACAGTATAGACAAGGTACACTGCCAACCTCCACTTGGTCGAAGTGATCATGCAGTACTTTCATGGGAGTATGGTTTATATTTTGCGCCATCTGCAATAAATGAAACCAGGCCCAATCTATGGCGAGGATACTTTTGCAAGATGAGAAGTTAGGCATCACGAATAGATTGGGATTTTCTTTTCTCCAGGAACGTCACTATGGACTGGAATTTATTTAAGGAGTGGTTGTTGAATCTACTAAAATGCCCATATCCGCCATCAAAACTAAGGATATCTAACGAACCACAGTGGCTAACAAGGGATCTAAAAAGAGAGATTAACAGGAAAGGAAGGCTTTGGAAGAAATTTTACCGATCCAATGAAAATTTAGCATTGCAAGCATTTAAAACTCAAAGACACAAGGTAAAAAGCTTGATCTTCAAACGCCGACGGGATTACGAGAGGGATTTGCTCCAGAGAGCAGTTCACAATCCCACATTGCTCTACACCTATGTAAGAAAAAGCACACCTAACAGGAACCCGATTCCTGTTATGAGAAATGATGATTTTTTCGAGATATCAGAAATTAAAAACAAAGCTGAACACGTTTCACAGTTCTTTCAGTCGGTTTTCACCAGAGAAGCTGTTATTATTCCATCTAGTTACGAGACTATGTGAGCGCCAATTATTCATGATATGCTCTTTCGAGAAGAGGCGGTCTTTGAAGAAATAAAAAGTCGGAAGGCATGCAAATCCCCTGGCCCCGACGAGATTCCAGCAAGGCTACTCCTTGAACTTGGTCGAGAGCTTGCCAAACCGCTATCCTTTCAGTGCCAGAAATCGTTCGATACGGGAATTCTTCCTACCTGATTGGAAAACAGCCCACATTAAACCGCTTCACAAAATAAGTACTCGAGCATTTGCTACAAACTACAGGCCTGTCAGCCTGACCTCAGTCTGTTGCAAGGTTATGGAGAAGGTTGTCAAAAATGAATTGATGATGTATTTAGAAACCCGTAACCTCTAATCAACCGCACAATATGGTTTTTTGTAGGGGAAGATCGTGTGTTATGAACTTACTTTATACGATGCAAAACTGGACAAAAGCACTCAATGCAAAATACACTGTGCATGTGCCCTACAATGATTTCCAAGAGGCCTTTGATAGTGCTTCGCAACAGCGCTTCCTTTACAAGTTAAAAATGTTGGGCATTGGAGGCAAAATTCTTACATGGATCGAGAATTTTCTCGTTGGTCGTCCTAAAGTGGTCTGTGTAGGTGGAGCGCGATCAAAGCGCACAGCCATCGAGAGTGGAGTCCTACAAAGTTCAGTGCTCGGACCGATCCTATTTCATTTGTTCATTAATGATTGATTACAGGAATTCGACCGTGACTTTGCTATGTTTGCGGACGATATAAAAATCTGGAAATTTATCCACAATGCTGGGATTGGTCGATTGGACGAGTGGTCCCACAAATGGCTCTTGTCCTTCAACTCAAAAAATTCGCCCTGCTACATCTAGGAAGTCAAAATCAGGTCACTGATATACAAACTTACTATTTGAACGGTATGCCACTCCGAGAAGCATAAACACAGAAGGATCTCGGGGTTTGGATGACAGGTAAACTGAAGCCTACGCAATGTTGCAAGGTGGTTAAATCAGCCAATTCAATGCTGTACGCTATCGAGCGAGCATTTAAAGTTTTCGATAAAGACTGCTTTTCTAAAGTCTTTGGTACGTTTTTAAGGCCACCTCTTGAATATTTGATTCAAGCCTGGAGACCGTGGACCCAACAGGACTACAACATGCTCGAAAGGGTGCCTTAAAATTAGTAAGAGGTCAAGGTAAACTGCCATATAAGATTCGTCTAAATAACCTAAAGCACTATCCTCTGAGTTATCGGCAGTTGCTCGAAGACTTGATACAAACCTTCTGTATCGTGCGTGGCATGGATTGCACCCTCATATGGGAAGACTTTTCCAACTTGCCACAACGACTTATCTCTGAGGTCCTCTATTCAAACTTAGTGCGTTTCAATTAAGATGGGATGTGAGGAAGTATTTTTTCACCAACCGTGTCGTGGAACCGTGGAATAACCTCCCTTAGGCGATTGTTATGTCTCAGTCTGTGGATACATTCAAACATCGGCTTGATATACATATGTTGCAGCACCACGAAGACTATGTGACTAATTAACCTTAACGATATCAGTGTACCACCTAAACCTGTCTGCATTCACTTGACTGTAACTTCTTTATATTGCTTCATCTTCTTCCAACTTTTATGTCACAAATAGAGATTTCAAAGTTGTAAGCCTATTTTTCTCAAAAAAACCGAACTGAACTGAACTGCAGAACAAAATTTAAAACGAGCTCTCGCTGTTCAGTGTGAAACAGTGAAAAGGAGTGTAAAGCAATCCAAAATATTTACAAGGCTGGCTGTAACTAGGCATGAAGCGAGAGTCGTCTTTTGTCAAATACCAAGGAACCTAGGGTGACGAGCAGCCCCAACCACGAGCGTTTGAAATAACGAACAAGCCGCTCACCGAACATTTTTGTCGATTGACGTGACAAGAAAATAACATCGTACTTTCTAGCATTTTCACTGGTTCTCGTAAATTCTCGGACGCCTCCGACGACAGTGTTGTTATTTTATCGCACAGGATAATCTTTCCTCTGCACTTATGTGTGTTTTACTTTGTTTTTGGTGGTTTTGTAACAACAATTTATAACTCACGATTCGCAAAAGAGACTGCTTGCTAAAGATAATGTTTTCAAGAGGAAGAAGGACACAATCACTGCAGATGTGATGAAGGAAAATTTAGCAAAACATGAGTGGGGTGTACGTACGATTGATTTCGTCAGAGTTTATGCAGGTTCTCACTAACAATTTTCATCATCTTGAAGAGGAAGGAGGAATTTAAGAAGCTTGATGTGGATAAAGTAGTAACGAACGTTACCATGCATCGTCCGAAATTCCTGTAAGAGTTTGAAAAGGTGCTGTTGGTGTGGATGAATGAAAGTCAATTATATGGCAAATGTGTCTCTGAAGTTATTTTTTTCAGTTCAGTTCACTTTATTAAGGGAAAGATAGGCAAACGCCTTTGAACTCCCTCTTTGTTACAGTATGGCTAAAAAGGCTTTGGTACATCATGGAAATGTTAAAAAGTTGGTTTACATAACAGCGTGCGGAAAATAAGCAGCTGTTGGCTAATCGAAGAGAGTAAACATAAATGTGTACTCGCATATTACGAGTAGCATGAGTACATGCTATTGTTGTTGACAATATTCTCGTGAGTGAGGCATATGCGACGAGTTTGAGATAATAAAAATGGTACTGAAATATAAAACGTAGTATTGTAATAATAAGAGTGTGATTCAACTGGGACGTGACTAAGAAGATCTGGTGGTATTATAGTGGGCACTGCTATACTGGTCCAGATTTTTCTTAAAAAGCTCAACGGAAGTAGCCATAACAACATCCAGAGGCAGAGCATTCCAAGCGTCGACCGCTCTCTTGGAGAAGAAGAACTTTCGTGTATCCAGTCTGGCCCCAGTTACACGTAGTTTGAGTGGATGCCCTCTCAAGTTCGTGGTTGTTGCTAACTGGAAGAAGTCTCCAGGTGCGAGGCAGCAGCCCTGACCGCACATGATACGGAATGTTTGTATCAGGTCACCTCGTAGCTGCCTGTAACTCAAGGGAAAGAGATCAAGGTTAGCTAATCGGGTTTCATAGGGTAATGAGCCCTGTCCAGTCACAAGTTTGGTTGCACGCCTTTGAACCTTTTCGAGGATATTGAGATCCTTCGCGGTCCAGGGTCTCCAAGCTTGGATAGCGAACTCCAATTGCGGCCGCACAAAAGTTCGAAAGACTTTGGCAAAGCAGTCTTCATCAAAGGCAGAGAAAGCCCGTTTGACAAGGTACAGAGCTGACATCGCAGACTTGGCTACTTTTGAACAATGCAACGAGGGTTAAAGGGCACTCGAGATCCACACTCCCAAGTCCTTCTGCGCGTCAACTTCTTGCAATGGTATATCATTCAGGCAGTAATCCATGAGGTTTGAAGTACTAGTTCTACTGACTCGTAGAATAGTGCATTTGTTCTCATTGAACGGCGAAAGCCAGTCCTTTGACCCTTGTTGAAGTCGGTTTAGGTTTTCTTGCAAATGCTTTACGTCAGCTGCAGTTCTGATGACCCTCCATAGCTTAATATCAGCCGAAAACATGGTGACATCACTATCCAGTTCATTGACGCAGTCTTTGACGTACAAAATGAACAGGGTAAGGCCAAGAACGGAGCCCTGGGGAACATCACTTTCAACCGCAACCTCCGCCGACTGCTGGTTACCGACATGGACGGTTTGAGAGCGGCCAAATAAGAAGCTTTTGATCCATCTGAGGAGATTACCCCTAATGCCTGTTCGGTTGAGTTTGTGTAGGAGTCGCTGATGTGGTACACTATCAAATGCCTTCTTAAAGTCAATGTAGACAACGTGCAGTGCATTTCCTTCATCAACTGCTCGCGTCCAATGTTCCAAACAATAGAGCAAGTTCGTTACGCAAGACCTGCCACTTCGAAATCCATGCTGCGCATCAGATAATAATTTATGCTGCTCTAAGAAGTGCATTAGCTCTCGCTTTATTATTTTTCCATGAGTTTGCAGCAGATCGAGGTGAGGCTAATTGGTCTGTAATTATTTGCGGAGACCTTGCTGCCACCTTTATATAGTGGTGTGATTCGTGCAGATTTCCAATCAGCAGGTAACATGCCGGCTTCGAACGAGGTTTGGAAAAGCATGGACAACGGTTTGGCCAGTTCCGCAGCGAGTTCCTTTAGTAACTTTGGCGGTATATCATCTGGGCCCGGTGATTTAGATTCATTCAGAGCCAACAGCTCTTTATGAACATTTGCTTCGTCGAAAGATACAGCCTCTATTGTTGGACCCTCGTCTAAGTCGTAGTCGGGAGGATTAAATGCGCTTTCACTCGTAAAGATGGATTTAAAGAATTCTGAAAGGTGCTCCGCTTTTGCTCCATCCTCACTAATCTCTAGGTTTTCGCTAGTCCTTAGTAAGGGAACTGGGTCCCTGTTACGCGTGCTCCTTCTAATGTAATTGTAGAATAACTTCGGATTTTCCACTGCACGGTTCAGCAGGTCTTTTTCAAAATCTTGTCGTGTCCTGAGGATAAGCCGTTTAACTTTGTTCCTTTGTGCCTTGTATGCGTTTATGGACGCAGGAGTCTCATCAGCGAGTGATTTCTTCCACAACCTCCGCTTTTTATTCACTTCTTTTTCAACGTTTGAGTCAGCCACTGGGGTCTTTTATCCAGTCTCTTACGTGAAATCGGGCAGTGGTTGCTGAGAAGAATATGCAATAACTCACTGAACCATTCCCAATCCTCTGTCACATTGCCGGAAAAAGCTGATTCCCAGTTGATCTTGTTGAGTCGAGTCTTCATTTGATCAAAGTCACCACGCCAAATATTTCTTCTAAATCTGGTGGGCTGTTCAGGCACTGAAAACATTGAGTAGTCCCAGTGAAGTACGACGTGGTCACTCCGACCTAGGGGAGGTAGACTTTGCACCTCATCAATACTATCAAGCGATTTCGTAAACACCAGGTCTAAACAGTTTGACTGCTGTCCCTCCCGCACCCTCGTTGGAAATAAGACGTGCTGAGTGAGGAATGACCTCAGTGTCATGTCCAATAAACGTCGGTCAAAAGCTAGTTCTGGACCGCGTGCATATACTGAACTCCAGTCAATGAGCGGTGCATTGAAGTCGCCCATTATTAAGACGTCAGATCGAGAGGCAAATCTTTCTAGCTCTTCTAACAGGCGAGCGTCAGCCTCAAAGTCACTTCTTGGTGGTCGGTAGACGGTCAGGACTTCAAGACTGTGTGATCTCGGCACCTTTATAGTGAGCCAAATAGCTTCGAAGCTGCATGCAAACTGTTCTGTTTTTTCTGACACTAGGAGTCCGTGTTTTACGTAGGTTACAACGCCTCCTCCCTGACGCCCTTCCGGTCTCTTCTGAATAGCTGGTAGCCTGGTATAGTTAACTCACGGTCGTCCACGTGGTTGGACAACCAGGTTTCTGTCAAGGAAATTACGTCTGGTGAGAGATCACAGACATGGATCTGCATCTCGTCAAACTTTGATAACATGCTTTGCGCATTGGTGTACATGAATTTTAACTTCCGGTTTAAGGGACATGTGGTTACGATGCGGCTCGAGCCTTCAGTTAATGCCTCGGCTGCGCGGTCATCCGTACCGGACCTGCCCAATGGAAGAATGGTGGACGCTGCCGAACTTGGTTGTTGTAGATAATCAGATTCCGCTCCCCTCGCTGAACCGCTTTCTCAGTTCTAGCACTAGTATACGACGTTTCAGCCTTTCTGCTGGTGAGAAGTCCCGTTGAAAAAAACGCCGGGGTTGGAGCCTTTTATTCTAAATCGCCTGGAAAGAATGAGCCTAGACTGCTCGCTACTGACCAGCACGACTTTGAGAGGTCGAGGGCGTGTTGATTCCGGTGGGTTTTCTGTCCGTTTCCCAAGGCGGAAGGCTTTGATCACTTCTACTGCCTCAGAGGGCTCCAAAATGATATTAAGTAGGTCCTGAAAGAGCACTAGGTCATCCGAAACTCGCTCCGTGGATGTGATTGCACTCGATTCCGGGAGTCCCTGTATAATGATGCATTTTTCTCGATCAATTTGATTTGCATCTACCATTGGGGTATCGTTAGCTAAATTATGTATTGCTCGGACACTATTCGCTGGGGATGGCGGAGCAGATGCTTGTTCGTGGCCTGTTTTGCCAGACTTGGGAGAAGCACCTGGCGCAGAGGGCAGCGCATTGTAATCAGTAGTTCTGGTGGGTGAATCGATAGCACTGCTCGTACTTGGTTTAACAAGCTGGGATTTTTTTGCGATTCGTTTATAGTTTTAGGGCCCACGGCGTCTAACGTGATAGGCGGCACGCTCGTCGTCGTTTCTGGTTCGGGTTTTGCGGAGATATGTCTCGGAAGCCCTGGTCTATTACTCTTGGCCTTTTTACTGACAGATTTATTTTTTCTTGTTTTTTCGAGTTATCTCGCTGGTTGTTTTCGTCTTGCATTTGCACTGTTTGTTCTGGGGCTGCCGTAACAGCTACGGAAATTGTTGCTGGCGTACCTTTTACATGATGTCCTTTTGTCCTACTTCTAGTTATCCGTCCAATAGGCTCATTCTTATCGTCGACTGTGCCTAACCTAGACCGTAACAGGATTTTCATCTTCTCAATCTCTTCCTCGAGATAATTGATCTTGCCAGCCAACCCCTGGCATCCACTACAAATTCTGTGGGCATGTGGTACGCCCATACAATCAATTAAAGTTTGTGATATCGCTCGTCGTCGTGATGCTGTGGCCGAGTTGTTAGCGCGCGCGGCTGAATTATCGAGGGTCTGTAGATCGACGCCGTGCTCTGAAACGATAATTTGGGTAACAGTGCACATATCTGTCATGCCGTGAATTTACGAAAAAAGAAGAATCTGCAGGGTATTAGGCCTTTTCTACGGCAAAACTGTAGGTATTGGCTATGCTTATGTTAATTTTGTCGAAATATTGCAAAGAGGAAAGGCCTCATGAACGTTTTCAGGTAAGCCTATTTAGAATAAACTGACAAGCAGAACAGTAATCAGTGTAGAAATGATCGACTCAGCCTTTTATAGATGACACTCCGCTAATTCGACGAACAGTTTGATGCAGTATTTTGAGCAAGTAGGCTGCGTAGCCCAAGTCGAGATTTCCGCAGGAGTCTTTCACGAAAGAATGACCGTTTTACAGAAAATTATTCTGGTCGGACGATAATGATCTCGATGGATCTCAGGCGAAGGATTGTTGAGGAAAAGCGTTTTTTAATCCACTTTTTGACTGAAGACAGCTTTTTGCAGTATGTAGACACAATTAAAAAATTTCTCTTCCTGCTGCTCAAAATTCAAACGGATATCGTGTGCAACTGTGCACTATTTGAAGGTGAAGGTGTTCTAAACTAGCTTCCCTATCTCACCGAAATTCTGAAATGTGTTTTCGATTCAACAAATAACTTACGTAGGGTTGCCGTATTGAGTATCCTGCAGCCTTATCCTCAAATATATCAGTAACAGTAGGAAACCGGTTTCTAAAAGAGTTTTTTTCTGCCTGCATGGAAAAGTACACTCTGGGAAAAATGGCTACGTAAGTAGTTTGCTATTTTCTCATCTATTTCCGATGCTCTAATTAATGAAAATATATTTAGCAAAAACATGCAGAAAATATTATTTCTTGTACTCGTTTGATAGAAAATAACGTCTACTTCAAATTTTATATTTGGAGAAATGGTATCTTTCGGTTTTAAAAAATTTCTAATCATGAGATTTTTTAGAGATCTTGAAATGTTCATCCGTAAACCTCATGTTCAGAAATTTATTAAGGTTGGCCGCAGCGAAGGCAACATGATCCAAATCTTTAACAACATTTTATTAGAACTATGTGACTTCTTATTCGTACCGTAGAGGGATTTGTGATTTTTCCTTGCACAAAATATTTACAAAATGTAACTTGGAAACCGTAAATTGAAGTGTAACGGCCGGTATGGTTCAACATATTCAGCAGTTTAGAAACTTTAAAAAAACCGAAAGATACCATTTTTTCAAGCATGAAATTTGAAGTAGGTGAAATTTTCTATCAAAAGATCTCAGGAAATAGTATTTTTGTGTATGTTTTCTGCAAAGTATATTTTAATTAAATGGATCATCGAAAACCAATGAGAAAATTTCATACTACATAGGCAGCCATTTTTCCTAGCGTATACTTTTTGCAGGCAGTCAGAATAAAAAGATCTTTGAAAAGCCGGCATCCTAATCTGACTGGGATAAGTCTGCACGATACTAAAAACGGCAACCCTACTTAAGTGATTTTTTTAATCGAAAACACATTTCAGAATTTCGATTGGCAGTTCATGTGATAGGGCATTTGCTGTTTGTGGATCTTGACAGGAAGCCACCAGGCGCATGGTCTGAAAAGAAGAGGATATTTAAGGCAAGCTGGGAAATTTAGGAAGAGAAGCTGCATTCACAATGTTATGCGAAATGGGGAGGCTGCCAGCTCTGATCAAAGCTAAGGCCGAGAAATCTGTGCAAGTGTTCCAGGAATTCATTGCTAGAGAGGAGGTCTCGCCCCAACAAGTTTTTAATTGTGTCGAGATTGGCCTATTTTGAATGAAATTGCCAAAGAGGACCTACATCATGCAAGAGGAAAAAGCTTTGCCTGGCTACAATCCAATGAAGGATCGGCTTACCTTCGTGCCCTGTGCCAATGCAAGTAGTGATTACAAGGTCAAGCCGTTGTTTGCCTATCACTCGGACAATCCACGAGTGTATAAGCGTGTAAAGTGCATAAGAGGAAATTGAATGTGATGTGGAGGTCCATACTTCAGTCAAAGGGTCAATGACGTTTATGGCCCCTCAGTGATGAGATGTCTCGAAGAGAAGTGGTTATCACTCAAAGCCTTGCTTGTGCTTGATAATGCTCCTGCGCATCCTCACAGATGCAAGATGATTTTTTCCAGAATATCAAGTCATCCTCATCCTCATCATCATAATCATCATCATCATCATCATCATCATCATCATCATTATCCTCATTTTTTTCTCCCAACACAACTCCACTCCTCCAAAGTATGGACCGGAAAGGCACTGCCAACTTTAAGAAGTTTTACATGAAGGCCCTGTTGGAGAGGGTTCTTGATGTGCTAGACACAACAGAGCTGACTCTCACAGAATTTTTGGAAGGAGCATTTCAATATCTTGGGTGTCTTACATTTGATCTATTTGGACTGTGAAGCAGTCACACGGAGGACCCTAAACTTTTTATGGCGAAACTTGTGGTCTGAAGGTGTTACTGGGTGAGACTACGAAAGTTTTTTGTCTGTATCTACACCAGTAGACGACCTAGAAGGGCAATTGTAATTAGTATCGTACGCGAACATATATTCGCCAGCGGAAGTAAATCACGTCTACTACATAACGTCACACAACTGATTAATTCTATTTCACATCTGACTGTGCACCCAGAACATTAAATTCTATATTATCTGTCCTTTACCCTTGAGCTCAGTGTAACCTTCGTCTCGATAGTGGACTCTGGGCACTGAAAGTAACCAAATCTATTATTTAAATCTAAGAAGTGTTGAGACTGTAAACTTGAGCGTCACAGCATTCTTCCTTCACTGTGCAGATAAGTATAAAAAAATCTTCGAACATCGCAAATGGTCCGATAACATTTTGAGCATATGAGCATATACCCGATTACGGTGATCCCAATGTCAATCGTCAAGTTAATGGATAAGTTTTACTACCGGCATATATGTGGATGTTGGAGCAGAGGAGTATTTTAGTCACTATCTGGATGTACCACGTCCTTAGTTGAAGTATTATCTTCTTTGCAAGGAGGACAGTTATCGACTTCTTTGTCTGTTTTCATCCTAAACAGTCATTTACACAACTACACAATGAGAATAATATCCAGACCAAGAAGGCTTTGTTCACGAAACGCATTAACATATATGTTACGGAGACGGGAGCCGCAGTTGAGTCGTGGCCCAAGGTGAAAATGGAACTTGTTGACGCACGCCGAAAAATGCGCAGGCAACCAGGCAACCAATCAGTATGCGCCGCTGCACCGAGCACGCGTCAAGCCCCCAGATTCGCGTGCGGCCCAAATTCGAGAAGTGTCCGCCAGGGGTTTGCCACAGTGAGAAGCAACCAATCAATGCGAGCCTACGTTGCAGGCCAGAAAGTTTCAGACCACTCTCCGTCACGATTGGTTGGAATTTTCGAGAACCCCGAGAACTCAATAAATAGACGAGGGTTAGATGAGCTTGAGATCTGCTGTTATCTGTCGGCCCAGAATAAAGTGTTTTGTTCCAGAAACCGGCTTTGCCTTCTCCTCTATCACACCCTCGGGATATTTTTTTAGAATTTAGAATTTATATTTTGTAAGCACCGGCAAGGCACTGTCTAAGCAAACATTAGTAACGAAATAAAGATATGAAAATGTGTGCAGATAAAATGTACAAATACGTAATAATATAGACATAACTTGTCATGCTATGTCAACAGTTAGCGATGTTTTGAACTTAATGGTGAACTAGAAAAAATAGGCAGTGAAAAAAACTCATACCTTCAAAATGGAGGCAGAGTTCAACAGGCCTTCAATTTTGAATAGAAGGTAGTATAAAAAAACTGCTAAGGGAAAAATGGTCAGGTGGTAGAGTAGGGCAAGTCTTCGCTTGAATGCAGATAGACTAATTAACGACCTTATTTCAATTGGCAAGTTATTCCATAGAAAACTATACCTAGAAGCAAAGCAGAGAGAGTGTTTACACGTGGAGGATGCAAGGGGAGGTATAATTAGTGCAGAATATCTAAGGTTATAAGGAAGACTAACGGGGGTAATGACAGAAAGCTTGGGGAGAGTTGAGCTATTATTTAGTCGGAAAAGGAGACAAAAGCCTGTTTCAAGTCTCCTGACACAAATAAATTTTAGCTTCATTAGCTGGCATCTTGTTGAGTAGGAATTAGTTGAAAGAGTCGGAAATAGGAGTTTTTTTGAGAAATTTCTTTGGACATTTTCAATTTTTGAATTTCGTTTTTCGTTCATTAAACCGAAGAAAGGAAAGCAAAATTCAAGAATGGGAAGTAGAAACATACGATAAAGACTTAATTTAATTTCAGGAAGGTAGAAATTATAAGAAATCAAGCCGCAAATCTGAGCAGTTTTGGCCGTAATTCTATCGGCATGAGGCGAAAGATCTAATTTATTGGTGTAGCTTAAGCCCAAATCCTTGATGGAGGAACATTCAATCATAGGGCAACCTTCAAAAATAAGAGGTTGCGGCAGCCTTACAGGCCCAAAACTCATTTAGCGGCACTTAGTAGTTGAGAACTCCATTAGCCATGTCGAGCTCCATGCCGAAAGGGCGACGCAGATGTCCACTTG
>WEDG01009506.1:0-27866 GCA_017591395.1 Schistocephalus solidus | reverse complement strand
CATCTTTTCGTCTTCTTCAGGAGATGATGAACGCGATAAGAATACGGGACCTCGAATCTTTTACGAATATATATATATATATATATATATTGGGCAGAATTTCAACGCTCTACCCACTGTGCCACGAGCTCATTTTCAGGCCAGTTTATATATATTTATATGTTGATAATGTGGAACCGACAAAGACCAGGGAGACCGGAATGGCCATTTCTGGCTTATTAGCCGTCATCAGCCAGTCATACCTAATCCCAAGTGTGGCGCACCTGGGATTCGAACCCGCGACCTTTGGTATTTGAGTCGAACGCTCTACCGATGAGCCACGGGCTCATTGTTTTGTTTGTTGTGATCGGATGTGCCCACACTTGGGATTGGGTATGACTGGCTGATGACGGCTTATAAGCCAGAAATGGCCATTCCGGTCTCCCTTGTATTTGTCGGTTCCATTACATCATATGCTACACGTCGCTATGCGACTGCCTGCGAGGGCTCTAGACTAAGCTCCAGGGCAAGATGGAACATGCATGTTCCTTAAGCAGATCGGTGAGCACAACACTATCATCCTATTCTTGATCACAACCGACAAAACAACGAGCCCGTGGCTCAATGGTAGAGCGTTTGACTCAAATACCAAAGGTCACGGGTTCGAATCCCAGGTTTGCCACACTTGGGATTGAGTATGAATGGCTGATGACGGCTAATAAGCCAGAAATGGCCTTTCTGGTCTCTCTTGTTTTTTTTGGTTCCTTTTATATATATATATCAGTAGTGAAAAGCTCCATTTCCCATAGAACGTATTCAACTTCAATATATATATATATATATATATATATATATATATATTTATGCAGAGTGGACACATGACAGAGAATATGGGTAGATTGATATAGTCTGTTTCGGGCTTATTCTGCCTTCTTTTAGTCAATCATAACCCTGACTACCTGCTGGGACTGGAAACACAAACATGCGCTCGAGTACGGCGCAGACAGTTCACACACTGTGTCTTGCAGATGGGTCATAAGCACTTTATTGTACCGAAGTTCATCAGTGGCTCACCACCTGTCATTCTCTGTCGCTGCCGATTGAGTATTTTTTCAAACAGGAATAGGCGCACACCGATCTATATATATATTTATGTTCCTTTGAATATCCAGAAATGCTATTTTACTTTACGCAATGCATGTTGGGCTGTGGTACGGCACTAAAATCGTATGCGGGGTATAATAAGAGTAACGTTTTTCGATCAGGCCATGCAAACGGACTTTGCATGCGCTGGTTGATGGTCCCCCTTATTAACGAAATATGGTCAAAATTTTAACTTTTATAACATTTTATATTTATTTATATAATAATGTGAAATAATAATAAATTATCTAGTAGAAAGTTGAAAAGTTTCGCGTTCAGAAAATTCTGAACCACTAGTAGGCATATTTATCTTTTTTTAATAAACGTTTTGCTTTAAGGCTTAACGGTATGCAAAACCGCAATTGTTTTGATTTAAGGAACTCACGCATTAACATATTTCATTAAGATGTCAGTTATGATCGCAAATGTTTTCAATGTATTCTTACTACGATGCAAAAGCATTTAAATCTTAACGATCATGCTGTTACATTATTTGTTAATTCACATGCCATTTAAATGCAATCGTATAAAGCAAATACTTTTTTTAAAAAAATAGATGACATCTTTTCTTGCAGCATTCCATTTATATAAAATATTAGTTAATAGTATGCACATGTAATGACAGGTGTTTGCATACCTGTTATAAAATATATTTGAATTTATATGGCCACTGAAAATAAATGTATCATTTCATAATACTTGCAAGTCATTTTTGCAGAATTTGGATTTCACTCGCAAGGGTAATCAACTAATGGTAATTTAATAATAAAAATAGATGTCTTATTTTTCCGTGAGCATAAATATAAGGTTAAGCCATTTTCTAGATATAGGTTTATTTAAATTACCCGGCTTTATTTTTTCTGGATTTATACTGTGTTTATTCTAAACATATTTATATGATGGGCGATGCAAACCGAGTTCAAATGTTTTGCATTTGTTGCACAAAGACACAAAGGATGTCATCCTGTTTTTTTTCTGATGTTCTAACGCTGGTGCTGTAAACCATAATCTGATACAACATTTTTAAATATTTAAATGCCATAACTTTCTTTCACAATTGAAAATTAGGCACGCAAATACTGCGCATCATTTTCTGTTTTGAATTCTAGCATTGCATGTAAGTATACTCGCTTGAACTATAGTTTTCATGCGTAATGAATGAAAAGACACGTCTTAGATTATAACCCATTAATGGTGATCTTCTGAGATATAACAGTTTACTTAATTTAAATCTTCGCGTCAGAGTGCTTAGCAGAGCATTCTGAAGTAAAACAGATTTAAATTGAATATCTGAAACTATCAAAATACGTCTTAAATTTTACCGTGATGCCAGGACTAAAGAGTCAAAAGTCAAGCGCAAAGCCAGAAAGGGATTGGCTTTATCTATGATTTGCGATTTTTATTCGGAACACAGGTGAGGCAGATTGAATACATGCAAACCTCGTAAAACACATTATTTAACAGCTAAAGTTGATATTTTGGACACTTTCCGTACTTTTTTTTAGAGTGAATGTAGTACTGACAAGAATAATTTCCAGCATGTCAAAATAAAGTAAGTTTAATTTCAAGACCATATAATAGCCAATAAAACTTCTTTTATTAGGCATTATCTGAAAAAAATTATGTAATATGGCAATATCTGCGATATCTTAGTCTTATTATTGCCGTCAACTAACATTGAACAGCGTAATTTTTAATACGTTTGCCACTTTTGGCTCGTTTACAATTTGAAAATTTCAAATGCCTACAAAATAATTTCTACCAACGAAAACAGTGTGCCAGAATAAACAAAATCCAAAAATATGTTTTAGAATATGTGGTAAAGGTGCCTTAGCAGTAAATATCACATCTGCGCTCTATTAAAAAAGTTTATTTCAACACCTTTTAAGCTATATTTGCTTTAATCTGTTTGTTTTTAAGGACACATGGTTTGCTCGCTTTTATTGATGCTATTTTCTAAGAAAATGGAGTCGTAAATCGCTAGTTTTACAAAGCAACAAAATTTCTAGCACTACCCTGTTGAACTCAGGTTTATTTCTCTGGAATAATCCGATTGATGTTGCCGAGTTAGTCTTACTACCGAGTCATATATGGAGAGTCCGTAAAGATGGTGGTTTTTAAAGTATGAAATAAAATGAAGATGAAGGTTTGCTTCATTTTCTGCCCAGCTGTATAAAAATGTTTTAAAAACGCAAAAACATTTTACGATAAATTCCGATCCCAGTTAATTATGACTGTAATTTTTGTATGCGGTTACGTAAGAAACGGTTTCGGTTAAATATATAGGTATCAGTATCAGTATCAGTAATTGCATTAATTTCATAGATTTAGTGAGAATTTTTTAAACTGATGGATCTTACATTATTAAAATGCATAAGTTAAGTTTGAACTTTAGAGGAATACGGTTAAACAGAGTTACCAGTCAATTCTGACCATAACGCTTCTTAAAAGTAGAATGAGGAAACGACGGCCAGATGACTTTGATTGAGACTATTTACTTTTTGATTTTAATCTCAGATTGTGTTTGGCACACACTTCTACAAATGTTGTTTCAGCATTTTACAAAAAGCTAAATCTATAAACAGTAAGGAAAGTTATATGCATATTAGGCAATATTTTCCCACACAAAATATTGTTGATAGCATAATGTTATTTTACACAAATTCGGTTAAAATAGTTTAATTTTATCCATTATTTCTTCAAATCCTATTAGCACATTATTTTACAAACAGATACTCATTTTCTATGTAAGTTGAAATAGAGTTGATTGAGTTATCGAGAAAACTATCCCAGCCATTTTACACGTTGAAATGAAAAAAAGCATAAAGAATATATGTTAACCTAAAACTGTTAACATAATTAGATAGAGCGTAAAGCACTTTTCTGATATATATATATGCCTTACGTTTCACGGGCACTCAAGCTTCCATCAATAGAGGCGGGTTTCGCACTTCTTCATACAGTACTTAAACTTTAGTGACCGTTAAGTTCTTTTGATGTTCGCAATAAAGAGTTGTCTCAAACGTTGCAATCCTTAAAAGGTGACTGACAGACTTCAGAAGAGGTCAGTGCCGTTCTGTGGGGATCCTGTAAGTAGGCGTTAAGTCTCATTGGCCGCGAACACAAAAACTATTTCCGTTACGACTTTCTGGCGATGTTATGTTTGGAGCGGCATTATAAATGCCTAGTTTAGTGCCAGGTCTATATGGTTACTTGGCTTGGCCCCTTATATTGTTATAGTATAATGTCGCTCTCCTTCGCAACTGCACTTCTGTATGCAGACGAGCGTCTGAAGATCTTCAGAGACCTGCAATAATGGTCAAGTAAAGTTTGATACAGCTTTTTCCAATGTGCCCGACCTAAAGGGATTCCTTTTCTATGTCATGCTTTACTAAAAATGATTTTAACATTTGCAAAGACGTGATCCTGCCCAGAGAAAGAGCTGAACCCTATGTTTATCTTTCCGATTTGTTTTTCAATACCTCTATTTAACCTAACTTAAAACAATTTTTATAGATTCAGAGAGATGAAAGGTCTCGGTTCGTTCAGAATTCTATATAACAGCCCCTTTTGATGACCACGCAAGCATCATTACCACCCAATCAATTCAATTCCAGGCAAAAGACGAAAATATTCGTTAACGGCTCTGTAACTTTAACCGACGAAGACGGAAACTGTGGTGAGTGTCAATATCTCGGTTGGCTTCCCAAGTCCACGTGAAAAAAGACAAAATTATCAAGATAAAATAACAGTTATTTTTTTATTTATTTACTGCTTAAGGATGGCATGGCAAAATTATTCGCCCAACCAGCATTTGTATTATTTTGCAATGTCTGAACTCAACTTAAACAAAACATTCCCATAGCGTTTACCAGGAATTTTGCAGCCCAACTAAGGTTTCCGCGGTGACTGAGTATCAAGCAACGGGGACTTTGCATGCACTTGCCATTTTCTAATTAGCTTCTAGTTACTTTTATTTATTTCCTGAAAACTGTTTGGTACAAAACGTTTCGTTTAAATGCATTCTGAACTAATTCTGAAGATCAATGATTAATTTGAACGGCTTGGTTTTGCTTTTTCCTCTACTTATACGTTAGAGGTGCTCTCTTTAGCATTAACCGATGAGCCGCTTTGTGAACCTGAGAATTTTCTGAGCATTTAAAATACGTTAACAACCCGAAGCCTCGACCTACATCAATATAAATCACATTATATGCAATAATATTCCGAAAACAAAATACTGCCTTTTGAATGCTGACAAGAATGAAAGTCAAAGACGACACGTATAATGTATGTATTGGTTGACATGTTTGAAATAATATCTGGCAACGTGATCACAGAAATATAACTCAAAACACAATCGATAAGCATGTTTAAATAATTCAGTAGGTAAGTAAAAAATAGCAAATAGTAGTAAGGGCATAACAATACTCAGCGGAACACACTGTAACATAATACATAACAGAAAAATTGAATAAAAATATTACTTTTGCTTTCAGTTTGTCTTTATCCTTGAAGATTCCAGTTACACCCGAATATGCAAACACGTTTTAGAAATTATCGGTAACAAGTTGCTAAAATCAACCCAAATTTGCACGTTATAATGTTTAACTTTGACTGCCTAGATTTTGGAGTAAGGTTTCTTCAGCAACTGAGAAAATTGTAACAGTTTCTTTTCTTGCGATTAAAATTATCTAACAGCTCTACTAACATATTTATACAATGTTGTTTGAAACACCGTGCTGGTTGTTATATATATTTCGAATAAATTTCAGCATCATTAGGATGGGAATTTAAATGCAGTCGTCACACCCGAAGTAGTAATAACGCCCATAAAATTAGTCGCATGTTAAAAGGTCACTCTAATGACTTTAAAAGTAAAGCTGAATTCCTGAATTTCTGATTTGTCATCCTAAGTTAACCTACTTAAAGTTTAATATGCAGCTGTTGTTTTTATTATTAAAAAAAGAAGTAAACCTTTAATTTGTACAAATATAAAATATAAAATTTCAGAAAAAGATAGAGGACAAACGAGAGAGGAATATTCAAATGCCAGTGGTCGTTGCGCAGGTAAGTTTGATAACGGTGAGGTAATTATGGCTATCATATTAAAAAATGGAGTGAATGAAGTAATTGTATTTAATTTGTTGGACAGTTACGCAAATCAGAAGCAGATGTCGCACAAAAAGTAATTCTATGTGGATACCTAACTTGACCCGCATCAATTACTACCGCAAACTGCGTTTTGAAATGTGTTGCTGCATAAAACATTATAATGGCCAGACTTCATCCGATTGCATAACCTATTTTTATTTTTATGCACAGGGATATGAACAAATATAAGTTATAAAACAGAGTCCAAATTCACTAAGCAATGTTCCTGCTTCAGTTTGGTCAAACGATTGGAAATATTAACCTAAGCTGAGTTTCAGCTGAAGCAAATTTCGAGCGACATCATACTGTTTAGAAAGCTTTGAATAAAGCTTCCTGAGATTAACTTTGTAAGCCAAAAATCAATAGTCCAAGACAAAAAATCAGATAAAAGAATAAGGTTAAGTATTCAATCCAAAATTATGTGTTTACTTTTTACATTTTACAAGATGGCACCGTGTCATGATATTTAAAATGTAGAATACCAATTCTTAGCAAATGTAAAGACATCTGTACGCTTAAGTTCGCATGTGAATTTAGCTTAATAATATAAAGGAGATCAAGAAGACAAAGTGGTTTGTGGTCAGATTTCAAAAAATAGGCGATTTTTTACTCCAAAAGTCCAGTCAACAGCACAAAACGATTATTTAGTGTAGGTAAGAGTTGTGGGTGAAAACTTTAATCGCCATTAACGTGGACATTTTGCATTACATCAGCCTCTAAGTAAATTTATTCACTGAAGTACACACCTTACTATTAGAAGGAAAAGGATAAAGGGCTTTCGTTTACGTTGTTACATTAAGTAATCAAATTTTTGACTAAATGGTATTTAAAGTTTAAAGAACAACAACTGAAGATGGTTTATAACTTACAGCTTGACCACAGCAACTTTTGATAGCATATAATAAAAGTTCGTTTATGCACAAATAGTCTGGCCACCGGAATGTACCATAAATATTAAATGCAAACCATTTATATCGTAGTGAGGTATTCGTTAGTAAAAAGACTTTTTAAGTGGTCACCACACTGTTGCCACTCCAGGAGATGTAAAATGGTTGGATATCAATCTTCCCCGGCCAGCACAATTTGCAACATAATAATGCAATCCTGCTTACCAGAAGAAAACCACTATATTTCGACCAAAGTGGTTTTCGAAAAAAGTAAAACTATTTAAGAAAAACCACAGATCAAATGTAAGACGCGAATGCATGTAAGTTGAGGTGCTTATGTGGGGGTTGGATAAGAATTCCAAGTAAGCGAATGCCTTACTTGATCATAAATTTGGACTTGAAAGTGAACATAATTTCAGTTGAACGTGATAAAAGTTCATCAAGACAGGCACTATTGGCATTGGCTAGCAGACACCCAATCTGCATGCAGGTAAATCTGTTCAACCTAGGCTTGTCTGACCTTATCAAAAGCGGGGGTAACCGAATTCGGTGGCTGTGAAGATGTTCACACCCCCATGAAGTGAATGCGGAGGCAATCGAGGGTCGCCCTGCTAGATGAAGACAGCGGAACACCTGTTTTTCTAAAAATATGCAGACGTAAAAAGCAGCATTTGCAACACCCTCAACTGTATATTGCATACTGTTAGGAGACTTTGGCATTAGCTGCAAGCAAACGGTCACATATTTCGTCTGGAACTTTTAGCCTTCATAAAAGCTTTAAAAATATTGCCACTTGGCATTCTGTTTATTTACCTGTGTGCCGTTATTTTGCACTTCCCTTAGTGCAACATCTCGTGCTTTCCTGGACCATAAAACATATGGTTCTGTAGCTTGAAACCTCCCAGTGAGTCAAACGCAGGCAATGGATGCTTTATTTATTCATCTATACAGGAGGCCCGAATAGTAACTGCCCACAATACATGCGATGTTGAGCCATGTTTCGGAAGATTAAGTATTGCATTCAGATGATGGTTATGGTAAGGTTTAATTTTGAGTTTAAAGTCAAAGTTTGGGTAAGGTCAAAGATAAGTCTAAGTGCTAGAGCTTTTAGCGGGTTTATCGGGTTTAGGCTAGACGTAGAGCTAGGGTTATGGTTACGTTAATTGTCAAGTTTTGTGGTGGGGTTGGTGTTAGCGTTAAGACATTGGTATATTTACTTTTTCATAAAATTACCGTAGTCACCTTTTTTTAAGCGGGCGAAGCGGAACCTGTTGAGTTGGCCTGGCTTGTCTTTAATTCAACGCATCCCCACAAAACGCAGTTGTGGCAAGTGGAGACGAAACTTCAAACCACATCACCCTCTGTGTCTAAATACCATGTGATTTATTCGTATTTTGCAAAAAAGTGGTATTAAATACTATTGTGCTAATTGATCACGCACAACCTTAATCCTTAAACAGTTATTTGATACGTGTTGTGCACGAATCATTACTGGGAGTTAGATTGCAATGTCTTCTGACCCTCACTGAACAATACTTTTTCAGGACGAAATATCTTGTAAGTACAAATCTGAAGGCTAGTATGATATTTTGGAGAATGATGGGATATACAATTTGGTCAATCAGAGAGTATTCTGTCATTCATGCCCGAGGTATCCACAAAAATAAAACCATATTATGGTTTAAAAATGTGTGCTCGATGTGGGTAAACGCATAACGAAAGTTTCAGTAACGATCACATATATTGCTAGTCTCAATGCAGTCAGCAAGAACATG
Organism: Schistocephalus solidus; assembly: GCA_017591395.1. Taxonomy (NCBI): domain Eukaryota; kingdom Metazoa; phylum Platyhelminthes; class Cestoda; order Diphyllobothriidea; family Diphyllobothriidae; genus Schistocephalus; species Schistocephalus solidus. The sequence goes on along the minus strand of WEDG01009506.1, from coordinate 18,928 downwards.
CGCGAATAAAAACCATATATTTTGTGGTGTTTGCTTAAAGCATTTTATTTGGGCGTAGGTTTATCCACAAGAAGTTCCTGTTTTACTGATTAAATACTTATCATTTTTGATTGTTTTAAGTTTGAAAAGGAATCTCTCGAAAGATTATGGAAGTTTCTTCCCTTAATGCACATGCGTTAATCGATGTGTCATTAACGTAAGCCCCAAGCTCTAATCGTGTTAACTTATAGTGTTATCTTACTTCATTTGAGCCGGCGGTTGTAGATTAATTATTTACAAAAGGGGTTAAAGTGAATTTTCGTTTATCTGGTTGGTGCTGATACGTAATCGGAGAAGGTTCCTTGTTCTGTGAATTAACATAGCAAATCAATACACACAATGCGTAATCGTATTCGGCCTAACCACGGAAATAACGTTCGCAGATCGCAATGCTACTAAAGAGAAATTTGGAGACGTTTGATTTAGGAAACAAAAGAATTTAGCATATTTTTAAGCAAATGTGCATTGTTTGGGATAAGCTTACCTTTTTCAACATATGTTTCGTGAATTCTATATGAACATAAACAAAAGGCTTAATCCATGTGCTTACTAAACAAATGATTGCACAATCATGTTAAGCCAGAAAACTGCTGCACGGCTTCAAGTGATAAGTTATGGAAAGTCTTTACTTATCTCTATAAATCCATTTGGTAATATTTCATCCATTTCTTTTTATTTGCCAGTTAAAACGGCATATCGGTAGTAGTTGCATCCATTTCCTTCGTCGTTTATTGTAAAAAAAATCGATTCCAACATTGTGTGTAATGATAATGGGGGTAATACACTCTCTAAATACATGCCTTTTGTTTCTATAAGATCTCATGAACATAACTATCGCTGTTTTGTTGTAGAAGATCGTCATTAATAGGTGGAAGTAAAAATATGTTTTTGTCCTTAAACTCAACGATTTAGTCGAATATTTTTTACTGAACAAGAAGAATAGACGTTATGATTCTATTACCATGTTTTCGTGCAAATTCCTATACTCCATTAAATTTTTCGCAGCTTTATACATCAGCTGCATCAACGTTGAAATATGTTGCTAAATGTTATTAGGGCCAGATGACACACTTATGGGTCGTTTCCCATTTATTGCTATTCTGCTTCGGTTCAAGTGTTCTAAAAGTAAATTGAAAGATATGAGAATTGCTTGGCAGACGTTTTCGTAAAACATTTCCATATTTTCGATAGAATTTTTATCGCAGTGATATATGTTATAGCAATTATACCAGATTGTAACACGCGAAGTGCTTACAAAACTTATGTTACAATTAGACCTATAAAAATGTCTCCACAGCATTTATCTGTCACACGTCCTACCGGAAGCGGACAAGTGTTTCACGTCAAATTTTACAAAATGGAGTTTCTGCTAGCAGATGAGCTAAACATTTAGTCACCCTCGCTTCCGATATCTCTGGTATATTTTTGGCGATAAAGTTTTCACAAAACTATCCGTGTCCACACGTATTTGTACCCTTTGTTAACGTGCGTGTAAAAAAACTGAACCTGAATTAGAACGAAACGCCGAGCACACCTGTACGTGGAAAAGCTTATATCTGTTTTGCTTTGTCTCACATAGTATAACAATTATCCTGGCTAGGTCTGTTGTCTAACTAGCAACCACAATTTGTCACAGTATATACCTATTTCAACTTACCGTTCGTCATTCTAGGATATTCCTGATCTTTTGAGTAAAATATGAATATAAAAAGTAACATTGTCTTTTTTTAACAGTTCCTAAGTAGAAATACGTTTTCGACTATATGAATGAGAAAGTTAAGATTTCACACAAAGATTGCAAGTATTTGACTTGAATTATGCAACGCTATGAATTATATATGTAACATGGAACAGATAACACATGATAATTTGTACTAAGCAGGGGTTATTTGTTCTTGAAACTCTCTTGCTTGAGCATAATGGTTTCATGTACTTTGTACTTCAGAAATATAATTATTTTCCTTATTTATAAATAATGGAATAAACGTTCAATGCAAATAATGCAAACTGTCATTGAGTGCAGTTGAATTTGCTAAAATGCTAGTTCCGACTGACATTGCATTTTGCACTTATCACTAATGGTTAATCAGTTTGAGATTCAAAGTAAAGCTGTTTTAACAATGGACTCTTTTGGTCACAAATAAGTAAATCAATACTTTAAACGGTAAATATAATAACTGAGCTTGCACGAGCGTTTTGAACGTACCGTAATGGTTTCGAATTTTCCGTTTGAAAGGTGTTATTTGAAATCACCTTGTTTATGCAAGACATGGCTTTGGTTCCCCGTAATGAGAACTAATATATTTAAACATCTTGATAACAATCCCTTGGGTTAAGAACGTTACCGGAGTTGCGAATGCTCGAGAATTGTTTGTCTCTAGATTACTGAAAACGTCAAACTCGCAGAAAGTGAGGCAACCACATAAATATACTATATTCATCGGAGGTTATCAATTTTAAAACTGGCTTTTTAAATATATTTTTCTACTTCATCTACAATGTCAGAATGAAAATATTCGAAATAGTTTTTAAAAACCGTATACACGACACAAGTCATTAAAGTGAGGTTTTTCATCCGTAATTTTAAGTGTACAATATTTAACAGGGTCTTGAAAATCGCCAACTTCAGAATTTGGAAAGACGAGGAAAGCTGTTTTCTCACGCGATCACTTGGATGAAAGACAGTTTTTGCAGAACAGAAATGTTTGCGAGCAAAATTTAATAAAACATGTATTTTGTTAATTTGTCAAAATAATATTTACTGTGATAACATTTATCCACATAATATTAAAATTATTTCACATGAATACCTGTAAGTATTTTCTTGTTTGTAATATACGCAGTCAATTTATGTTAACGATTTGATAAAATAATTGAACGCTTGTTACAAATTTAAATTTTGTTACGTTTATTTTGCAACATCTGTTAATGCATAGATTTTCTACACTTTATTTATTCTGGTACTATTTTAACGAAGACGTATAATCTTGAAGTATATTAACAAGGAAACAGTTAAGGTAAGCTGTTTTGATATGCTTTTTTGATAAGCCAAATCATTATCTCCAGCACTTGTTTGTTGTTTTTTTCCAGAATTGTATGTGCATGGGCTCGTAGATTGAAGCAAAAATGCACGTTTCCTGACATAAATTAAAAGAAGATGCGATATGATTAACCGTAACTTTACTGTACTGAGATTGCAACAGCAAACAAGGTTTCATCATCGGATTTCGGATTTTCACGGCGCCTCTTAGTATTTATGGATGCTGAAAATGCTAATCTGCTGTCGGCTCAAGGGCGATACCTGCAAGGTGCAATTCGTGTGCTGCCAACAGCACACCGACATGTTCAGCAACAATAAATATTATGAGGCGCTCTACATTACATACTTTCGATTATGAAAGAGTGTTTGATCCTGAAATGTCATCGTATTCAACCGTTAATTCTTGTGATCACCTTCTCTTTCCATTTATGCTCTGTAACGCACATTTTCGCTTTAGACGGCAATATTTGCGGGCGGTCAGCGTTAAAGTTAGAAAGACGATTGGAAACCTTAACGTCAGGCTTGACTTCAACGTTCATGCAAATCGAATTCCTCCACCTATGCATCGACAACTATGTGCAACTTAAGGCCTAGTTGCGCAAGCCACTATTTAAGACAGAGCAAGTGTAGTCATAGGTTATGAAACTTTGCGGGCGAATGAAACCTTGACTTATGCAGAACCATCATTTGGGATGCAGAACTACCGCAGTCTTAAGCCTCAATATGCCAAAAGTTAAGGAGATTAGTGCAGAGAATATGAAAACACTGCTGAACCGCGTGGTCGAAAATTGAGCCAAAACTGGATATATATAATAGAAAGGCATTTGAGATATGAATGACAAACACTTAGTCCCATCACGCACGACCACGACAAGACAACGTTCAACAATTTATCTTGCCAGCAACTGATGCACTGCCTTTCGAAGCGCTGAAACATGTAGCATATTTTGGAAGCTCGGAATACGATACCATTAACCTTATGTTTACCATCGAATTGGTCCTCAAGCGCTCCCAGTAGTCGGACCATACAAATCACCGCATTTGACAACAAGTAAAATCCTTCTTGTTGAAGCACAAACCACGAGTAATAATTTGGCATATGGATCACAATGACCGGGGACATTCAATGCTTACTTCGTCGTAGCACATGACCAGTTTGAATATCTTCGAAATGCTTAATAGCAGTAATGCATAACTCATGTGCGATCGAGATCGAATAAAGAAGCCAAAGGCATTCAACACGCCATTTTCTTCATTGCAGAATAACACAAACAGAACGGCTGAAATGACGACGTTCCATGGGCCATCTTAAGTGCACAGGCATGGTGCTCGAGAGGCAGTTCCAAAGTCATCGGTTCCTTCAGCCGTATATATATTCGAAGCCTTCATGGGTTGCAACTCAGTTGAAACGAATTCGTTGTAATATTTGTTGTGCCTCACCGTTCACCTAAATTCCTCAGCTTCATGTTTATTATTCTGGCTGCGATCTACTTGATACCGAATATTAGGACATTACAAATAAGCTTAAATGGTATTTTAATTACTCAATGCTCGCGTCAGCACCTATTTGCCCTTTGAAAGAACGGTTTACAAACAAAAAATCGAATTAAGCTTTGTTCGTCGTTGTCTGATTTCATTGTGGAGGGAGTCCTTCAAACGATATTAATACTTGTGTCCCAGGCACACAGACCAATATTGTGGGCGTGGTTTGTGAACAAAAACTTTGTCATCCTCTGGACTCTAATGTTCTCCTAATTTCAAAAGAACCTGAGTTCTGTTTTTCCGGACAATCCGTTCACAAGTGAGGTAAAGGTCAAAAATAAGATGGCGTTTCTAGACATCTTTATCCAATGTTAGACCAATGAAAGACTAAATATGAAGTTTTATTGAAAGGTCATTGCTACACGCCAGGTCCTTAGTGGCCATAGTAACCATCTGTTGCCCCACAAAATAGGTGCGTGTAAAATGTTAACGACATAACGATACCTAATTTCAACGGGGTAGGTAATGCTTATTTATAAATGTTGCAGTTACGGATGCATAGAACACAACACACAACAAAAGCAAGCTGTATGACCAACGACTGAAAGTGTGCCCAATACTTTCGTTTAAAGATAATGTATCCAAAGCAGTCACTTGTAATAATAGGGTATATAAGCCTCCCAGCTGCCTGTGGTGAAATATATATATGTGCCAGTGGATGCTTTAGACGAACATATGTGAATCAGTTTAACATCAATAATATTATAAATCTCTCGCAACAATTACACTGAATATCTTGGATGAATAATATTTTACATTTACATAAATATACATTTGCATACGTATATTATAAGAGGAAATATAAACTACCATTTAATTTAATTCATAAATTACATGCTAAAAATTACAAAGCCAACAATGAAAATATTAACCAAAAAGATAGAACTACATTGACTTTCCTAAATAACTGACAATTTTACAAAGTAAGTTTATTTTAGATAAAGCATACTGATAAATGTCAACATAGTTTGTGTTTATATTTCCAATATTTATTTTTGTTGACCCATTTAATCACCCTTTTAATCATGAACAAATTTACTTCTAAATTTAATAAATTTTCCATCAATCGGTATACACTTTAATATTCTGGTGATTTTCTTATACATGCTCTAGCACAGGTTTTTCATGAAAGAGTATTCCACATTGTTTGAACGAAAAACACACTGGAAATGTTTTCAAGGCATTAAGTTGTTATGCTAGAAATATTTCCTAATAGATAAATTCGTTTGACTGAAAATGATTTCCTTGAACGTATTGAACGCCTGGCATGGAATGAAACTACTCAGACAGCATGATGCTTCGGGTAAGTAAGGGAACGTGTTTCCATTAATCCAAACTTAGGATTTTTTCAAGTTCTCACAGAGAGAATGGACGCAAAATGTATGTTTTGCAAAATTCAAATACAACTTCTTCCAGGTTTATTTAAAAAAAGACTCATTTGTCAAACACATGCACTAAAGAATTCATCATCGGGTTTTTACAATTACAAAATAGAACGAAATATAAGGGGTTGACAGGGTTTTTAAGTGTCTTATGGTAAATACACATCGTTCCAATTACACCTTCAAGGTGATGTCACTCCGTTGATTTTCTTGGGAGTGAGAGAGTCAGGAGATATGGTCAAACCTAAGCGATATTCAGATTTCAAGTACGTGAGTGAGCATGACAACAAAGCAGGTGGAGTGAATAGCTGTCATCATGTGATGAGCGCAACGTGTGATCAACACCTGAAACCGTCATCTGAGAGCACAGCGCTGGGTTGGCTAGCCGTATAGCCACAGCCTAGGCTTTTTGCTAGATTAAGTTGCGTAGGCCATCAGAACAGCTGACGGGTGTCCAGTAGACAACCTGAAAGCCTTCCTGAGGATCAAGTCGGCACTTATAAAACCTGTCAACCTCACACATTTTCACATTTTGTGTGCGTGTACAGGCCCGATCATGAATTTCCAAATAGACGTGTTTGCCAAATTGACGTCTTAAGTTTACTATAGAAATATTTACAGAAAATTTTCAAATAAATTAACGCCTACACTTAAAAAGCACTAAAACTGTTTTAATTTTTGTTCATCGTTCGACAGTTCACTGGTTTTGATTGCAGCAGAGCAAATTTTGCGTGTATAAAATATTTTAGGTATTCTTGTCAGAAATTATTTACTTAAAACATCACTACGGTCTAACCGTTTACAACAAAACCAATTTACGAAATTTTGTTTATATTTTTGACGATTAATTAATAATTAAAACCTAAATGTACAATAAAATGTTGGCTAATCACATGTTAATGAACAAGGTATCAGCATTCAATAACAAAATAATGATGCTAGTTTACTAAACAATTCAACTATGTAAGTGTTTATAGCGGAGCCTTTTTAACTAGGAAGAAGGTCACTGTGTTGTTTGCTTTACAGAGAAAGTTGATTTGTTTTGCATTGTGTATTTCGGGCAATGGACACCTTTAAAATAAAAAACAATGCAAGCATGGTTTCTAAATAGAGCAGGACATATCGGTTATACAAGATTCGTACATTTACAAAATCGTTGACATTGGCGAATTTTTCAGTATTTAAAAACACCATCTAACACCTAAAAAGCCTCATTTCCGGGAAACGATGTATAATTTTTTAAATAAAAAGTGCACGTCAAACATAATATCTATCTTTATGAACCCAAAATTTGAAGCTGAACTATTTTTATCTAGGACCTAAAATAATTCGGTATTAGTGCATGAAGCTTACAAAATATTATTGCGAAATTCTACAGTATGGAGTTACATTTTACGTTGACTAAGATATTATTAACTTTAGGGAAGACGCATTCGCTTGATTATTTTGAAGAAGGCATCGCATAAATAAACTACCTCATTCACTTGTTTGATCAAAATGTTAATAGTTAGTCCGACAATTTCATTTAATTTGTGAAAATAATCCTCAGTACGCGATTTTTGGACAAGATATTTCTTGAGGAAAAAGCTGCTTTTTGCGTTTTGGAAAAATGGGGTTTCTGACATTTACTTTGCTTCTACGAGTCAAAACTTACACCCTTGTCGGTCAATTATGAAGAAACTAGTTTTTAAAAATTTATCTTTACCAAACACTTGAAAAGTAGACATTTCTGAAAGCTTAGACTATATATGGAGATCTCACCTATTGTGTATGCAGACAACTTCTCTGATTATTTCCTCACCATAGGTAATTTGACATACAAGACAATGTTTCAGGAAAATTAAAGCAGATATTCAAAATGTTTCATGTGCTGAAAGCTTATACAGAAAGCTGTCCCATTAAACGAATTTGAAATATGACCGTTTACTTGAGTGTGATATGTCCATTATATTGTAACAAAGTATAACCGTTTATAAAAGTCAAATATTTCTTCTCAATTATCATCTGTCAAATAATAACCTTAGATTAATTAAGCTTTTAATGCTAATTTATGCTAACATTTAGGTTTATTTTATGAAGATGTGCTTTTTTAACCATAAGATTAATGGATACGTGCATATGCGTTTGTTTTTTATATCAATAATTTTAAGTTTAAAAAAACGATCTTGAGTATAAGGAAAATAACGTTCCACAGAACCATTTGAAGTCTAGCTGATCATATAAAATCCGGACTAACCTTACACAAGTAACGTCACACAATGCTGTAAATCTACAGGACATTAGTTTAGAAGCGACTAGGTCATATATATGTTAATTATATTATGATAAACCCATATATAATTTGTAAACGATGGTGTGGTCGGAGACCTTGGCATAAGCTGATAGCAAACGGTCACATATTTCATCTGGAACTATAAGCCTTCATAATAGCTTTAAAAATATTGCCACTTGGTATTCTGTTAATGTACCTTAGTGCCGTAATTTTGCACTTCCCTTTGTGTATGATCTCGTGATATCCTGGACCATAAAACATTTAGTTCTGTAGCTTGAAACCTCCTAGTGAGTCAAACGCAGGCAAAGGATGCTTTATTTAGCCAGCTATACAAAACGCTTTGTGCCAACTTTCGGGGAAATTATGTTTTGGATTAAGATAATGGTTACGGTAAGGTTTAATGTTGAGTTAATGTCAAAGTTGGGGTAAGGTCAAGTATAGTCTTCGTGCTAGAGATTTTATCGGGTTAATCGGGTTTAGGCTAGAGAATGAGCTAGAGTGGGGTTGGTGTTAGCGTAAAGACTTACCGTTTCCCATTTATTGCTATTCTGCTTCGGATTTAACGTTCCAAAAGCAAATCGAAAGTTATGAGAATCGATTGCCAGACGTTTAATTAAAACATTTCCAGATTTCTGAACAAATGTGTATTGCAGTTTTAGATTTAATAACATTTATATCTGATAGTAGTACGCAAAGTGCTAACAAAAACACATGTTACAATAAGGCCTACGAAAATATGTACACAGCATTTAAGTGTCACTCTTACTACCGGACGTAGACAAGTATTTCTATACGATAAACCTGCAGAAATAAAAAAAGTTGAAAAAAGGCTGTGAAATTAATTATTTGAAACTAAGTTCACTTCAAATATGACAAAATAGAGTTTCCGCTGGCAGACGAGCTAAACATTTAGTCACCCTCGCTACCGATATCTGTGTTATATTTTATGCGATAACGTTTTCACAAAACTATCCGTGTCCACAAGTATTGGTACCCTTTGTTTACATGCCTGTAAACAAAACTGAACATCAATCAGAATGACACGCCGGGTACACCTATGCGTGGAAAAGCTTATATCTGTTTTTTTGTGTCACATAGTATAACTGTTATCCTGGCTAGGTCTGGTGTCTAACGCGCAAGCAGAATGTGTCAAACAATATTCCTATTTTAACTCACGTTGGTCATTCTAAGATATTCCTGCTCCTTTGAGTGAAATATGAATATAAAAAGCAACAGTGTCTGTTTTAACAGTTTTTAAGCAGAAATACGTTTTCGACTATATGAATGAGGGATTTCAGATTTCACACAAAGATTGCAATTAATTGATTCGTATTATGTAGTGCTTTGAATTATATAAGTAAAAATATACAGAAAACATAATTATTTGTACTAGGCCGGGGTTAGTTGTTCATGAAACTATCTTGCTTAAGAATAGCGGTTTCATGTCCTTTGTTCTCAAGAAATATAATTATTTGCCTAATTTATAAATAATTGAAAAAAAGCGATGCACATACTGCATACTCTCATTGAGAGCAGTTGAATTTGCTAAAAGGCTAGTTCCGACTGACATTTCGTTTTGAACTAATCAATTATGGTAAATCCGTTTGAGATTTCAAGGAAAGCTATCGAAACAATTAACCCTTTATGTCGCAAATTAGTAAATTAGTACTTTAAAGGTAAACATAATAGCTGAGCTTGCATGAACGTTTGGTACGTATCGTAGTGGTTTCGAATTTTCCTGTTTGAAAGGTATTATTTAAATCTTCCCTTCTATGCAAGACATGGCTTTGGTTCCCCGTTATCAGAACTTATATATTTCAACATCTTGATTACAATATCTTGGGTAAATAACGTTACCGGAGTTGCGAATGCTTGAGATTTGTTTGTCTCAAAATTATTGAAAAGGTCAAACTCGCAGAAATTGAGGCAGACTATTAAATATACTATATTAATCAGAGGTTATTTATTTAAATACTGGCTTTTTAATATATATTTTTACTTCATCAACAATGTCAATGAAAATATCCGAAATAATTTTGTTAAACCACATACATTACACAAGTCTTTTAAGTGAGGTTTTTCCGCCAAAATTTAAAGTGTACAATATTTGACAGGGTCTTGAAATGTTCCTACTTCAGAACGTGGAAACAGGAGGAAAGCTATTTTCTCACAAGATCACTTGGATGAAAGACAGTTTTTGCAGAACAGTAATGTTTACGACCAAATTTAAAAAAACAGGTATTTTGTTATTTTGTCAAAATAATATTTACTAACTGTAGTCGACGTTATTTGGACACATTTGCCGGCACACGTAGGAAACTATCGGTACGTTTTCAACAGAACCTAAAACAAAACACAACATGCGTGTTGTTTACGGATGCATGTATTCCTTTTTTGTGGTACTTCATCCTAAAGGTAAAAAATAAAGAAGATTTTAAAAATTTATGGGATGTTGTGCTGTAGAAAAGTGGGAAAAGTCATTCGTAGATGATTGCGAAATAGCTGTGCCAAAGATCCCTCTTATGAATAAAATAATAAAATTGGAAACCAACATTGAGTTCTTTAGGTCATCGTTCACAGAAACACTCTTGATAAACATGTTATTCATCAATATTTGTCTCAGGTATTTGCATAAGCATCTAGTCTATTCTGTTATGTTATCATAAATGCACTCATAATTTAGGAAGAATCTGAAGGTCCTAATCTGTTAGGCAGCAGGTAAATTGGGTATATCCTGTAATGTAATCTTAAATGGACTAAACAATGTTAGCATAAGTTGACGAACGCACACCGATGGCTAAGGGAACTCAGTCGTCCTGTTCTGCTTCGCCAGCAGCCGCACAGCGGTTCGTATTTAAGGCAGAGCATTTTGCTAACAAAGGCAAGGGAGACGTAAATAGCCATTTATGGCTCATAAGCTGTCATCAGTCAGTCATAACCAACCCCAGAAGATGCAAAACCAGATGTGTGAACCTATAACCGTTTGCTAAGACGTTCAACCCCATTTACCATTTTTCCCGGAATTATTGACATGTCTGTCTTATTCGGGAATATTGACATATGAGCGGGGTCGAGGCTCGGACGGTGTAGTACCTGGTTTTAGGTATGACTGACTGATGATGGCTAATGAGACAGCATTAACTCTTTCCGTCTCCCTTCTCTTTGCTGGCATTGTTCTTTGGAAAATGTTTTGATCCATATAGTCAAATGCTGGATAATATATGCAGATCATTGACCATCAGGTGAATGTGAAGAAACTTACTTAAACAGACCTAAGTTTTTTGCTTTATAATGCAGCAACTTAAACATTTGTGACGTGCAAGTGCTAACATCTTGAATAAATAGTAACCAACATTGAATATAAAAATACACAGAAAGCGTTTTCGAAAGAATTAAGAACCAAAATAGAATATAAATTTTCAAAAAAATGATTCCTAGCAAAATATTATCGTAGTAAAGTAAATCATCTGCTTATAATCAATGCATCTGAACGGTGACATACTCAAGTTTATTTTGAAAAAGATTAGTCATGTTTTAAGTGAACTGATGAAAGCTTAGGTCGCACTATGTGAAGATACTATAAATAAAGGAGTCTCATTAATATTTATCTCTGTTTCATAAGAATGTCACTAGATAAAGGTTTTTCTATTTTTACTTTTTTCTGCAGATATAATTTATCCTTGGTGACTAGTCAAAGTAACAAGCATACATTTTTCAAAAATTTCTACATGACAATAATTGTTTGCGTTTGCGCAACTATCCTTATTGTTTTTAATTTTCAGGTGTAAATAGCAACTAAGAAAAAGAGTGCCGTTTTCAGCACGTAAGAACATAAAGGCTACGAGAACTAGGTCCAGTTAAGACCTGAAGTAATTTGAATGCATCACAATAGCAAAAAAGAAACATTTTAAGAAATTATTCATTGTAGCTCATTATTCGAAATAAATGTTATTTCTTTAGAAGGAAGATCCCTTGAAGAATAAAGACGTGAATTTAAAAAAGTAAGGCTGTCGGAAAATATAGCCTCTTAGAAGAATTTGTCCTCTTATTTTTCATTTGAATGCTTGCCACAATATACATATTGCAGGAGTTTTATTTATGTTATTAATTCCAGCGCACACCTATTATGGTTGTTCCATAAATATTAAAAGATTGATTTCATTGGGATATCTGATCTCAGTTGCTTTTTAATGGCAATACACTTACATGAGCCTTAAATTAAAAATTCTTGCATTGAAGAACCAGTCAAGTTTTTGTTGGCTGGTATATTTAAGGGCGCTTTTGCCAACTCAAATTGGCTTTACGCCTGATATACATGCATGACTAAATATAAAGTTCCGCATATTCACGAATTACTGTAGAATATTTCTAAAGCTCACATTACTGGTAACTTATACATCCAGTTAATTGGATCTCTGAAGCAAAATGATGATACTTAAAGGAGAAGTGAATTGTGTAGGTGAATGTTGGCAGACCAAAAACACTTCACTTGGTGCCGCTGATTTTAGTTAGGTTTGTTATTCAACTGCTCTTACTTGCTCTGCATTTGCTTCCTATTAGGCCGTCTGGGCAATGCGTGTTCTTTGTCTGCAATTGTACGTTCTGTTATAGTTAACTGAAACAACAAGGTTTGAATGTAGGAATGAATCCCAATTTGACTCGCAAACAATGTTTGTTTAATACCTCTATCGCTATGTTGGCTATCATTTTAAATATTAAAATAATTTCGTCAGCGTGCTAATGAAAAGAACTAAGGCCAGACTCAACATGCCTACAAACGTGCGTTTGCTGTCCGTGTGGTTACGCAAACAGAATTTACCGCAGATAACCGTGCGCAAAGTTTATTTGATGAAAAGGCAAAATATCTGGTGCACGTTCCGATCACAGGTCACATCTCGTAAGTATATTTAGCAAGTGTTGTTAATACTTGCGCAGATGATTTCCCTAATGCTAACCTTCATTGTCATGAAACGTGCGCTTTTCACAATATTAACGCAAATTAAACTAAAGTTTATCCCAGCAATTATCATTTAATTCATCCTTATGAGAACTGTAAAACGGAGGATGGGTATATAGAAAAGTGAAAAAACCCACTTTTTTCTAATATATTTTCTGCGTGGACATCTAACCCTGCTTTTGGCAATTTCGGGTATCGAAATCCGTGTCCTTTGTAGGCAGGAATACTGACATGTAGAAGGTGGCAAATTAAGAAACTGCCATAACATTTATCCCAGTATTATTAAAAGTATTTCATTTGAAAACATGTTAGTATTTTCTTGCTTGTAATTAAAAGCGGTCTATTTATGTTAATAATTTGATAAAATAATTGAATGCTTGTTACAATGTTAACCTTTTTTTACGTTTATTTTGCAACATCTGTTAATGCATAGATGTTCTACACTTTATTTATTCTGATAGTATTTTAACGAAGACGTATAAACCTGGAGTATATTAACAAGGTAAAAGTTAAGGTTAGCTGTTTGATATGCTTTTTTGATTAGCCAAATCATAATCTCCAGCAGTTATTTGTTGTTTTTTTCCAGAATTGTATGTGCATGGGCTCGTAGATTGAAGCAAAAGTGCACGTTTCCTGACATAAATTAAAAGAAGATGCGATATGATTAACCGTAACTTGACTGTACTTAAATTGCAACAGCAAACAAGGTTTCATCATCGGATTTCGGATTTTCACGGCGCCTCTTAGTATTTATGGATGCTGAACATGCTGACCTGCTGTCGGCTCTAGGGAGATTCCTGAAAGATGCACTGCGTGGGCTTTCAACAGCACACCGACATGTCCAGCAACAATAAATATTATGAGGCGCTCTACATTACATACTTTTGATTATAAAATAGTGTTTGATCCTGAAATGTCATTATATTCAACCGTACATGCAAATCGAATTTCTCCCCTATGCATCGACAACTATGTGCAACTTAAGGCCTAGTTGCGCAAACCACAATTTAAGACAGATCAAGTGTAGCCATAGGTTATGCAACTTTGCTGGCAAATGAAACCTTGACTTATGCAGAACCATCAATTGGGATGCAGAACTACCGCAGTCTTAAGCCTGAATATGCCAAAGTTTAAGGAGATTAGTGCAGAGAATATTACAACATTGCTGAACCGCGTGGTTGAAATTCGAGCCAGAGACCGGGAATATATTACAGAAAGGCATTTGAGATATGAATGACAAACACTTAGTCCCATCACGCAAGACCACGACAAGACAACGTTCAACCATGTATCTTGCCAGCAAACTGATGCACTGCCTTTTGAAGCGCTGAAACATGTAGCATATTTTGGAAGCACGGAATACGAAACCAATAATCTTATGTTTACCATCAAATTGGTCCTCAAGCGCTCCCAGTAGTCGGACAATACAAATCGCCGCTTTTGAAAACAAGTAAAATCCTTATTGGTGAAGCACAAACCACGGGTAATAATTTGGCAAGCGGATCACAAATGACCGGGAACATTCAATGCTGACTTCGTCGAAGCACACGACTAGTTTGAATATCTTCGAAAGGCCACTGCCACATGCAAGGTCATAAGTGTCCACAAATCCATCCGTTGTCACGAAAAGAGCTGCGTGCGAGCAGTGTACGAATGTTTAATGCTTATTTCTAAATGTTACCATCACGGCTGCATACAACACAACAGACAGCCAAAAAAAGCTATACGACCAACCACTGAAAGTGTGCAACATACGACCGTATAAAGATAATGTATCCGAAGCAGTCGCTTGTTGCTTGCAATAGAAGGGCAACACTTTAACAGCTGAGTTTTCTCCATCGCTGTCATGATCATGGTATCCTTCAAAAGTCTCTTCGTTTTAAACCCACACTGCCCAACGAGGCTGGGAGATTGCTCGCTCGCAAATACGAATTTCGTGTTCTCATTGCGATTATATCTGACGACCACAATCATCTTCCTCGATTTGAAGACATTATCTCTGACCTTAGGTTCCGGTACGTTTCATTCCTGCCTGAAGATATTTTCGAAAACGTACTGCAGCGCATAAATGCCACCACCAAAGATGCTCGTAAGAAGAAGCCAGCCGATTTTCACGAGAAGCACCAAGCTCTTCTACGTCCCATCAACGACAGCATTATGTCTACAAGAGTTGTAAGCCTTTCGAAAAGGAATCTCACCCCCGCCGAAACAAGCCTGCTGTCGAAAGGCATAAGGTTTAGTCATACCGATGCTGAGCCTACGAGCTTCTTAGCCGGCCTCGAATCGCTTCTTCTTACCTCATCCATCCCTGAGGACATGTGTGCTGATATACACAGCTGTGCTACCAGCCTCCTTCGAAAAAAGAAAACATCAGAAAACCTTGTCAATGGAAGAAAAAAAGGGATCACGCTCCGTGAGGTCGAACGACAGTATCATCGTTGTAGCTGCTGACTAATGTGGTGCAACTGTCATCATGGACAAGATTGACTATGTCAATAAGGCCAATCAAGCCTTTCTGACAAGGAGGCCTTCATTTCCATTGCTGAGGATACGACGAAAAAACAGGCTGCATCTCTAAAGAAGAATGTGAATGAGCTCAATAGCCTGATGCTCATAAGCCCCGTGGACTCTACATTTATAACTCTCAATGATCCGCGCATGGCACGTGCCTATGGTCTTTCAAAGATTCACAAAGTGGACGCAGCATTAAGGATCATAGTGCCACTCATTGGATAGCCTACTTATAACCCTGCCAAGTGGTTATACAAATGCCTAAAGCACATAAGTAATGGTTCACAGTACAGCATTAGCAACTCGCATGCTTTTTTTCAAAGAATTCAAGGCCTCAATGTAAGTCCTGATGAATGCATCCTTTCATTTGATGTGGTTGCTCTATTTTCGCAAAACCACATAACCTGACATTTGAGAGCGTAGCTCAACGTCTAGAAGAAACGCCAATAGACATTCCAACGCAGCACGTTTAAGAAATGCTCTGGCTCTGCCTTATGAACTATTGTCAATTCGATGGTAAGCATTACCAACAGGTCAAGTGTACTTTAATGGATTCTTCGATATCCGGGTTACTTGCAGGGCTTGTCTAACAACGTCTAGAAGAAGCTGTGGTTGAACAACCTAAGGCAAAAAATGTGGCTTCGCTACGTAGATGATACCTCCGTGGTAATTAACAACGACGAAGTGGAACGTCTGCATGAATGTCTTAATGGTGTCTTCCCTGCTTTACAATTCACTCGCGAAGGAGTAACAGGCGACATCCTCCCGTTTCTCGACGTCACGGTGCAAATATTAAGTGATGGCAAGCTCGCAACCAGTTTCCACAGAAAAGCCACTAAACCACAACTATGGGAGCGAGCATCCTGCTTTCCACAAAAGAAGCTGCGTTCGAGCTCTTTTTCACCGTGCCTTCCGGTACTGTAACAGCGAGTATCTACTTAAAAAAGAACTTGCCTATTTATATTAACTATTCTGATCTAACGGATAGCCGATGAGCTTCGTGAAAAACCGTCTCCGAATGCAAATGCAACCACAATATCATAGCTCGAATGGAGAAATAGTACCGATTAAATCCCATTCATCGCCATACATGCAAGGCATTGTGGAAACGATCGCCCGAATTGGCATCAAAATAGGTTACATGCCAGCGTCCTCCCGGTGGGTAGCACTATCACATGTTTAAGATCCCGTACCCACAGAGCAACAAACCAATGTTATTTACCGCATTTCCATTTGCGAATTGCTCTTGCGCTTACGTAGGTCATACAGGCCGACGACTTGGGAACCGCATAAACGAACACGAACTGGCCATCCGCCGACGCGATCCCTTGTCTCTCGTGCTTGCGCACGCCGTTGATTGCGACCACTGCTTCACTTAATATATATATATATATTAACGCATGACTATAACCTTGAATCCATGGAATTCAGCCAATAGCATCTATAAGATTTTTTGGGGATACTATTCGGACAATATACAACTTTCAACTATTTTCAATTCCATATAGTAAGACAAAAATGTAAACACTTTCACCCTGTATCCTTCCGCTTCACAGTTTTTACCTGTTTGATGCGCCAGTGGATCCTTTAGACAAACATTCGTGTTTCACGCCAAGCTCAATATTATTATAAATATTTTGCAAAACATCACATTGAATGTAATCCAAGAAATGGATTAAAAATTTATATTTATTATAAGTGGAAATACCAACAACCATTTTTCTTTAATTGATAGAGCTTCTTGCTTAAAAATGTAAAAGCCAATAAACAAAATGTTAACCACTAAGATAAAACTGCATTGACTTAACTTAATAACTGTTTTTTTTCAAAAGTAAGTTTGTTTATGTAAGATAAGGTACATTGATGCTTATTAAAATAGTTTGGGTTTATATTTTATCAATTTTGTTTGTATTTTCCTTGATCATGCGTAGTGATTTAAACCTATCCTTTACTTTTTCATGCAAAATTTGTTGGTAGTCGATGACGAAATGTAAGTAGTAACAATTTATTGAAGTCTGTACAGGCTTGACCGATGAAATTTGGCTTTTGTAACATTTCTGTCCATCTTGCAGGTTTATTTCTAAAACGGAACTATCCATTTGGCAAACACATGCATTGAGAAATTCATCACCGGGTTTGTACAATTACACGGAGAACGAAAATATAAGGAGTTTATAGGGTTTATAAGTGTCATCGTGTCCATCCTGCATTCATAGTGGTGTCAACCCGTTAATTTTATTGTGCGTGATGGAGTTGGGAGGTATGGTAAAACGTTAGCCATATTCAGATGTCAAGTACGAGAGTGAGCATCACAACAAAGCAGGTGGAGTGAAAAGCTGTCATCAACTGATGTGTGCAACGTGCGATCAACACCTGAACTCGTCGTCTGACAACACAGCGCTGGGTTGGCTAGCCGTATTTCACAGCCTCGGCTTTTTGCTAGCATACGTGTGCGTAGGCCTTCAGAGCAGTTGGCGGGTGTCCAGTAGACAACCCGAAAGCCTTCTTTAGGATCAAGTCGGTGATTATTATCTATTATGAGGGCATGAATAAAACTCCAAATCCAGTTATTTTAACCTTTACTTCAATTGGTGGGCATGTGTACATTAACCTAGTTTTCGAGACATCTCCTTGTGTGGATAATATATTTTTAACTCCAAAGGAGCAAGTATAACCGTAATATCACATTAATTTGGCCTTCTATTAGAATTTGTCTTTTCCTCCAAAGCATTGCAGGGAAGAGTTTTGGAAGAATACATGAAGGTTCTCTGGGGGAAAACGTTCGTGATCGCTGATATTAGACGTCATATTACCACCTCGTACATACTGACCGTAAACAACGTTGTTGAGACACTTATAATCCCTGGCAACCCCTTACATTTTCACATTGTGTGTGTGTACAGGCCCGATCCTTAATAGTCAAATAGACGTGTTTGCTAAATTGACTTATTAAGTTCAGCATGGAAATATTAACAGAACATTTTAAATTAATTAACGCCTTTCTAAATGAGCATGTGCACCGTTGGAGTTTTGTTCATAATTCGAAAGTTCAATGGTATTGATTGCATTGGAGAAAATATTAAAGGTATTGTTGTCAAAAAATATTTACTTTAAACTTCACTACGGTCTTACCGTTTTCAATGAAACTTATTTTAAAAATGTGTTTGCATTTATTGACGGTCAAT
>WEDG01009505.1:0-57225 GCA_017591395.1 Schistocephalus solidus | reverse complement strand
TATGCATGCTATTAGGGAAGATACGCGACAATATGGAATGCCCTACCAAGTTCTATCAGAAATAGTCGAACCCTAATAGAAATTAAAAATAAAATCAAACAACATCTGTTAAATAATACCACACATCAATTTTTGAATAAGATAGTACATTTTTCAACTCAGTTCTTCAACATAGAATTCGGACCGAAAGGGCTCTGATAACGCCAACTTCAGGAATCACGCGTTTTACAACGTGGCGGTTACTATCGGCGAAAGCTACTTCAATTCTGAGTTCTCCCGATGAGCTGCCGTGTGTACATCTAGAAGTCAAGCAAATCCAAACGTTCTTTGCGGCGATAGCCATTTCAGGCCAGAAGCTCCCACGAGTAGCTATTTGACGTCCTTGTATGAACATATTACGACGACCTGCAATGCACATAGAGATGAAGAATTTAATCATCTGGTTATGTGGTACACCATCTGGTTATGGGCAAGCTATAGCTGGTGGTTAGTGACCTCGACAGTTCGACCGTCGTAGTCCGACGATGTCCACCGTATGCTCCATGGGAAAGTGGAGCAGGGACGGTGACTTGCGCGTGATTTAGTTTAAAGTGATAGTAGACTTGCGCTGCAACTACCGCACTCTCTCCTCCTCCCCCACCTGAGCCCGGTGTCAAGACAGAGTCAAGAAGACCGGAGGCGGGAGAGGACGCAGGTGGCTGGCGCGGCTGGGTCTCCTAAGTCCTAGCCACCACACTTCCCATGTTCGGCATTTGTTATGGGAGTGCAACCCAAATAACGCCTGCCGTGCTCTAATTTGGCCCCCGTGTTGGTCCAACGCATCAACCACGTGGCCCATTTAGGGGCACGGTTAGTGACCTACTAGACTCATAAATACCTATTCTCTGGCTATGCATAAGGTCTCTCAAATTAATCATTTATATACCCATTATCTAAAAAGCAGCTTTTTTTCAATTTTTAAATACTTATTAAAAAATTAATGATACTTTTACATTTTTAAATGTTTTTGGATAGCGACTTTATTTTTATATATAATTTTATGAATGTTAAACAATGTACATAAAAAATAACCTGCAAAACTTATTATATTTTTATCTCAGTCTATAAGCAGTATATTTATTACGGTTTTAACATCATTAATGCTCTACGTAATTCGAATGCGCAACGAGCCGCACGCCTAGGTTTTGATATAGCTTTATGAAACGAATGGTACTAGCTGTTTCATACAGCTAGATCAAACATAATTCAACAATATGTTATATAATACAAAATGAAGACTGTAGGACTGCATTGAATGTTTCTTACCGTAGAACTCTTCCTGCTCCTAATCTTTTTCACCTTTTTTAGTAATCAGTCAACTAAGTCTAATTATTCGGCAGACGCTGTAGTGTGCCCGTATTAGATGCGCGATGAATCCAAATTAACGACGCCCAAGAAAGAACAAGAAAGTAGGCAAGGTGAAGAGTTAAGGGATTATTTGAAGCTAGAAGTTGATATTCTATTGGGGGCTTGGTCCTGTGAGGATCCTTTGGTGGGGATTGGCTGTCCTGGGGAGATCTTCGGGAGGTCCGTAGGAGAAGGAAAGGCGATGGCTGGAGAAGCGTCAGAGAGCGGTCTCCGGTCCAAAGTTATGAGCCTCAATTCTCCTCGGTATTTATGTCGTGTTCTCCAGACGATTTGATAGGTTAACATAGAATTGACCAATGGGTAAGCGTAAATCATACGTTGTAGATCGAAAAGAACCAATAGGGTAAAGAGTTAAGATTTTATGGACTTCCGGGCTGGCGCTAGTAATCTGCTAGTTATCTGGGCTACTAGAGAAAATTGAGAAACTTTGATTCCATCTTTACATTGCCCCTCCTGCGTAAAGTTTTTCGCTGTACTCAGCGAGCTCAATGTCATTTCGCAAACGCACGGAGTCCCTTGAATTTTGAATGTTATAAGGCATTACGGTTTCTTCTACACCTTCGGGTGGGATTTCAACCCACCTCTCGACCCCCTCATGACCTACGTAACGCACTGCATCGCGTGGGTGTTCTGCTCTGTGGTTATCTTCCATTGGCCTTTTTTCCCAGTTTAAGTCGATTAAAGTGAACCGTGAATTCAGAGGTGAAAGGTCGATTTCGATCTTGAATGACGCAGGTCGTATCAGAGAGCATTCTGGTGATGGTATATGGCCCTGACCAGTCCATTACTAACTTACTCGGTAATCCCAGGGGAGTCGCATGTTCCCTGAGCCACACAACATCACCGAAATCATATGGACACCCATGTGCAAGCCTGTCATAGTGTTCCTTTTGGTGCCTCTGGGCTCCTTGTAAGTGTATCCGTGCTTCCTCCGTGGCTATACGCATTTTCTTGTGGAGTGCAGCGACGTAAGAACCAACCGGTATTTGATTATTCTCAAGAGGTACCTGTAGATCCTCTGGTATTCGCATTTCACGACCACAGGTGAGTGCGAAAGGCGTCTGCTGTGTCGACGAGTGAATCGTGGAGCAGTATGCGAGCATGCATTCTGGCAACGCATCATCCCACATGAAGGGAGCCTGACGATCTACAAAAGCCTTTAGTAACCCAACTAGCGTCCTATTTGTCCGTTCCACTTGACCGTTACCTTGCGGATGGTAAGCCGTGGTGCGCATCTTATTGACCCTTAAGTATTTACACAGACTGTGAAGGACCGCGTTTTCAAACGAGGACCCTCAATCCGAATGGATCTGTTCTGGCGGGCCCCATCTACATACCCAATTGTTAAAGATGGCCTGGGCAACAGTTTCAGCCGACATGTTGGGAAGGGGTTCCGCTTCAGCCATCTTGGTAAAGAAATCCACCATCACTAGAATATATCGGTTGCCCGGAACTGATGGCGGTAGTGGTCCCACTAAGTCAACGCCTACACGTTCTTTGGGGTATCCCGTCAGAAAAGGCAGAAGAGCAGCCCTATTCAGCTGTCGTGGCAGTTTGATCTGATTGCACAGGGTGCAATAACGAATAAAGTTCCACACTGACCGCTTCAAGTTGGGCCAGTAGTATCGGCGCCTAAGGGCCCACTCGGTCTTATGGATGCCCACGTGCCCCAACTGTGTGTGGATTCTATTAAGAACCTCGTCTACCATGGATAAGGGTAGAAGAATACGTCGCGGGTATTGTTCGCCATCCCGATAGAACAAAAACGTCATTATCCATAAAGAGTTTGTCCCACACCGTGTGCACGCAACGCGTCTCATAGCTATGGCCTGTCAGTTCAACTGCACTAAGTGGTCGAGAACCACTTAACTTCCTATGATATATCGGGCCAATATGAGGATCTCCTTGCTGAGCTTGCGCCCAAAGACGGCTTTGGTCGTCTTGTAGTGACACGGCACTAATGTTAATGTCTGTACATGACGGACATTCGCCATGGGGACGGTAGGGCTTCCGAGAGAGAGCATCAGCATTATTGTGCTGACGTCCTGGATGGTATATGCATTCGAACTCATACCCGGCTAGTCTCTCTTGCCACCTAGCGACCTGTCTTTCAGCGTTCTTAAAAGTTCTGCAACCAGGTCAGAGAGCTATGATCCGTGCGCACGATGAAATGCCGGTATTGGAGGTATGGCCGGCATTCCTCCACGAAGTGGGTGAGTGCGAGCATCTCCTTCTGGTCACACAGTAACGGCGTTCTGCCTTTGTCAGGGATCGGCTTAGATACTGAATGACGCCCTCTGTACCATCTGGTTGTTGCTGGGAGAGGACGGCGCCTATGGCAGTGTCACTAGCATCGGTATCTAGAATAAATTTCCTGGCGTCATTGCTTATGTCAGGAAAAAACTAAAATAAGAGTGGTGCACAACTTATCCTTCAACGTCTGGAAGCTACTAGTACAACCAGCAGTCCACTTAAATTGTACTTCTTTCTGGGTCAGCTTGTGAAGCGGACCAGCTATGTGAGCATAGTCTTTGATAAATCTTCTATAGTAAGAAGCCAATCCTAGAAAACTGCGGACTTCAGTTACGTCCATAGGGGTGGGCCACTCACGGATTTGCCTAACTTTATCCTCGTCCGTTTCGATGCCAGAGGCCGAGACTAAATGCCCTAAAACTTGACACGAGGTCTAATAAAAACACATTTACAGGGCTTAAGGGTGAGACCAGCCTGTCGGAGACTGGTAAACACGGCATGGACATTGCTAATATGACTGTCAAAAATCCTTACCAAAGAACAATTATGTCATCCATATAAACTAGACATGACTTGGGAATGAGTTGAGCCAGGACTTGATTCATTAGCCGTTGAAACGTACTTGGAGCATTAGCTAGGCCAAAAGGCATTGTCTCAAACTCGTAAAGACCCGAGGGGACTGCGAAAGCAGTTTTCTCTCTGTCAACGGGTCGCACTTCTACTTGCCAGTAACCGGCTGCTAGATCTAGAGTAGAGAATACATGATTACCTGAAAGGGCATCTAGGGTTGCATCAATCCTGGGCAGAGGGAAAGAATCCTTAGTTGTCACTGCATTTAATTTGCGATAGTCAACGCATAACCGCATAGTGCCATCCTTCTTCATAACTAACACGACCGGAGACGACCAAGGTGAATTAGACGGCCTGATAATTTTCCGGTCTAACATATCATCGATCATGGCCTTTAACTGTGTCTGGTAGAACACGGGTAATCGCCTAGGAGGAATTTTCGTGGGCCGAGTCACACCTGTATCAATCTCATGCTGAGCCACATTAGTACGTCCAAGTGAATGGCCGTCGCAATCGAAGATATCTAAACTCCTCTATCAAACTACATAATTTAGACGAGCTCTCCTTGTCAAGAGAAGGGGGCACTAAATTATTAACCTCCTCTAACCTAAATGCATTAACTACATGTTGACTATCCGGTACCTCGGTCCTGAAAGGCACCTCAGTATCACTGACATGGAGAGTGTTAGCGTTAAAATCTAAGGAGCATTTAAATGCATGAAGAAAGTCAGCACCTAATATACACTCCCACTCAATGTCAGGACAGACAACAAACTTATGACTAAAAATAACGTGACCTATTTCCAAATTAAGCTCTATCATGCCTTTATGTCGCAAAGTGGCTCCGTTTGCCGTCTTCAGGCTGACCTTAGGTTTTGCACAATACTTCACTCTAACCTGAAGCTGAAGGAAAATGTTCTGCCTAATGATGGAGCAGCCGGCTCCTGAATCAACCAAGCATGGCAACTTAGTATTTCCTATGGTCGCATCTATAACAGGGTAGTGTGGCATGTAACCTACGTTTGCAATAAGCATATCAGATATATATATGCACTTACCAAGCGCTTCTTCCTCACCTGAGGTGATCACATGAACACCTGGGGAAGGAGGAGGGTGGGTCTGAAGACCACGTTGTTGCCTCAAGTTCACGCGTCGAGGAGACTGTGGAGAGCCTCGCCAAGGAGAGGTCGGCTGTGGAGGGCCGCGCCAAGGAGTTTGGGGTTGTGGAGAGCTACGCCAAGGAGGAGTGGGCTGAGGAGGGCCCCACTGCCATTGAGCCGTTTGCGTGCCAATGTCGCTGCTCTGTCGCTGTCCCATGGCGAAGACATCGACTGGAGAGTCCTGTATGGCAGCAGGAGCTTGATGACACCCAAAGGTTGATGGGGAGGAGACTTGGACCAAGGGACAGGCCGTATAAATGGCTTCCTCTCGCCGAGCAATATCGAGGGCAACCTTGATGCTGCTGGGGGGAAGGAGGGGGGTTCGCGGAGGAATTGGCGCCTGATCTCAGGGAGAGAGATCCCGTCGACGAAGTTCTCCAAAAATCCTGGCCTCGAGCTCGGTGAAGGACTCGGTTGGATAGGCTTGACGGGCCAGGACTCAAAGATGTCGCTGGAAGTCTACGACAGACTCGCCGGCGTTCTGTCGGCGACTTTTGAGGGCGGCACGGGCAACCCAAGGCATCGACGACTGTCCGAATTCGCGCCGCAGACGCTCGAAGATGGTCGCAGGGGTGAGCAACGCTGTAAGGTTGGCAGCCCTGGCCACCGTGTACACTTCGTTGTCTAGCCGTCCCAGGATGGCGGCTGGGCGGGCACCTCCTTCTACGGTCTCCAGATAAACCTTCATGCGGTCCTCCCATAAGTCATAATCGTCATATACCGAAAGCTGATCCGGCTTATGTTGACGGCCTCCAGAGCTTCAAACCCGCTCCATTGCCTGGAAAAGCCTAGTTATCAAGTCTTCGGACATTTAATATCCCACCGCTGCCACCAAAATGTAGTGGGCCCGTATTAGATGCGCGACGAATCCAAATTAACGACGCCCAAGAAAGAACAAGACAGTAGGCAAGGTGAAGAGTTAAGGGATTATTTGAAGCTAGAAGTTGATATTCTATTGGGGCTGGGTCCTGAGAGGATCCTTTGGTGGGGATTGGCTGTCCTGGGTAGATCTTCGGGAGGTCCGTAGGAGAAGGAAAGGCGATGGCTGGAGAAGCGTCAGAGAGCGGTCTCCGGTCCAAAGTGATGAGCCTCAATTCTCCTCGGTAGTTATGTCGTATTCTCCAGACGATTTGATAGGTTAACATAGAATATACCAATGGGTATGCGTAAATCATACGTTGTAGATCAATAAGAACCAATAGGGTTAAGAGTTAAGATTTTATGGACTTCCGGGCTGGCGCTAGTAATCTGGGCTACTAGAGAAAATTGAGAATCTTTGATTCAATCTTTACATTGCCCCCTCCTGCGTAAAGTTTTCGCTGTCCTCAGCGAGCTCAATGTCAGTTCGCAGACGCAAGGAGTCCCTTGAATTTTGAATTTAATAAGGCATTACGGTTTCTTCTCCACCTTCGGGTGGGATTTCAACCCACCTCTCGACACCCCTCATGATCTACGTAACGCACTGCATCGCCTGGGTGTTCTGCCCTGTGGTAATCTTCCATTGGTCTTTCCCCCAGTTAAATTCAATTAAAGTGAACCGTGAATTCAGAGGTGAAATGTCAATTTCAATCTTGAATGACGCAGGTCGTATCAGAGAGCATTCTGGTGACGATATATGGCCCTGACCAGTCCATTACTAACTTACTCGGTAATCCCAGGGGAGTCGCATGTTCACTGAGCCACACCACATCACCAACCTCATATGGACACCCATGTGCCAGCCTGTCATAGTGTTCCTTTTGGTGCCTCTGGGCTCCTTGTTAGTGTATCCGTGCTTCCTCCGTGGCTATACGCATTTTCTTGTAGAGTGCAGTGACGTAAGAACCAACCGGTATTTGATTATTCTCAAGAGGTACCTGTAGATCCTCTGGTATTCGCCTTTCACGACCACAGGTGAGTGCGAAAGGCGTCTAATGTGTCGAAGAGTGAATCGTAGAGTGGTATGCGAGCATGCATGCTGGCAACGCATCATCCCACGTGAAGGGAGCCTGACGATCTACAAAAGCCTTTAGTAAACCAACTGGCGTCCTATTCGTCCGCTCCACTTGACCGTTTCCTTGCGGATGTTAAGCCGTGGTGCGCGTCTTATTGACCTTTAAGTATTTACACAGACTGTGAAGGACCGCGTTTTCAAACGAGGACCCTCGATCCGAATGGATCTGTTCTGGTGCGCCCCATCTACATACCCAATTGTTAAAGATGGCCTGGGCAACAGTTTCAGCTGACATATTGGGAAGGGGTTCCACTTCAGCCATCTTGGTAAAGAAATCAACCATCACTAGAATATATCGGTTGCCCCGAACTGATGGCGGAAGTGGTCCCACTAAGTCAACGCCTACACGTTCGTTGGGGTATCCCGTCAGAAAAGGCTGAAGAGCAGCCCTATTCAGCTGTCGTGGCGGTTTGATCTGATTGCACAGGGTGCAATACCGAATAAAGTTCCACACTGACCGCGTCAAGTTAGGCCAGTAGTATCGGCGCCTAAGGGCCCACTCGGTCTTATGGATGCCCACGTGCCCCAACTGTGTGTGGATTCTATTAAGAACCTCGTCTACCATGGATAAGGGTAGGAGAATACGTGGCGGGTGTTGTTTGCCATCCCGAAAGAACAAAACTTCATTATCCATAAAGAGTTTGTCCCACACCGTGTGCAAGCAACGCGTCTCATAGCTATGGCCTCTCAGTTCAACTGCACTAAGTGGTCGAGGACCACTTAACTTCCTATGATATATCGGGCCAATATGAGGATCTCCTTGCTGAGCTTGAACCCAAAGACGGCTTTGGTCGTCCTGTAGTGACATGGCACTAATGTTAATGTCTGTACATGACGGACATTCGCCATGGGGACGGTAGGGCTTCCGAGAGAGAGCATCAGCATTATTGTGCTGACGTCCTGGAAGATATATGCATTCGAACGCAAACCCGGCTCGTCTCTTTTGCCACCTAGCGACCTGTCTTTCAGCGTTCTTAAAGTTCTGCAATCAGGTCAGAGAGCTATGATCCGTGCGCACGATGAAAGGCTGGTATTGGAGGCATGGCCGGCATTCCTCCACGAAGTGGGTGAGTGCGAGCATCTCCCTTCTGGTCACACAGTAACGGCGTTCTGCCGTTGTCAGGGATCAGCTTAGATACTGAATGACGCCCTCTGTACCATCTGGTTGTTGCTGGGAGAGGACGGCACCTATGGCAGTGTCACTAGCATCGGTATCTAGAATAAATTTCCTGGTGTCATTGCTTATGTCAGGAAAAACTAAAATAGTAGTGGTGCACAACTTATCGTTCAACGTCTGGAAGCTACTAGTACAACCAGCAGTCCACTTAAATTGTACTTCTTTCTGGGTCAGCTTGTGAAGCGGACCAGCTATGTGAGCATAGTCTTGGATAAATCTTCTATAGTAAGAAGCCAATCCTAGAAAACTGCGGACTTCAGTTACGTCCATAGGGGTGGGCCACTCACGGATTTGCCTAACTTTATCCTCGTCCGTTTCGATGCCAGAGGCCGAGACTACATGCCCTACAAACTTGACACAAGGTCTAATAAAAGCACATTTACAGGGCTTAAGGGTGAGACCAGCCTGTCGGAGACTGGTAAACACGGCATGGACATTGCTAATATGACTGTCAATCCTTACAAAGAACAATTATGTCATCCATATAAACAAGACATGACTTGGGAATAAGTTGAGCCAGAACTTGATTCATTAGCCGTTGAAACGTAGTTGGAGCATTAGCTAGGCCAAAAGGCATTGTCTCAAACTCGTAAAGACCCGAAGGGACTGCGAAAGCAGTTTTCTCTCTGTCAACGGGTCGCACTTCTACTTGCCAGTAACCGGCTGCTAGATCTAGAGTAGAGAATACATGATTACCTGAAAGGGCATCTAGGGTTGCATCAATCCTGGGCAGAGGGAAAGAATCCTTAGTTGTCACTGCATTTAATTTGCGATAGTCAACGCATAACCGCATAGTGCCATCCTTCTTCATAACTAACACGACCGGAGACGACCAAGGTGAATTAGACGGCCTGATAATTTTCCGGTCTAACATATCATCGATCATGGCCTTTAACTGTGTCTGGTAGAACACGGGTAATCGCCTAGGAGGAATTTTCGTGGGCCGAGTCACACCTGTATCAATCTCATGCTGAGCCACATTAGTACGTCCGAGTGAATGGCCGTCGCAATCGAAGATATCTAAACTCCTCTATCAAACTACATAACTTAGACGAGCTCTCCTTGTCAAGAGAAGGGGGCACTAAATTATTAACCTCCTCTAACCTAAATGCATTAACTACATGTTGACTATCCGGTACCTCGGTCCTAAAAGGCACCTCAGTATCACTGACATGGAGAGTGTTAGCGTTAAAATCTAAGGAGCATTTAAATGCATGAAGAAAGTCAGCACCTAATATACACTCCCACTCAATGTCAGGACAGACAACAAACTTATGACTAAAAAAATAACGTGACCTATTTCCAAATTAAGCTCTATCATGCCTTTTATGTCGCAAAGTGGCTCCGTTTTGCCGTCTTCAGGCTGACCTTAGGTTTTTGCACAATACTTCACTCTAACCTGAAGCTGAAGGGAAAATGTTCTGCCTAATGATGGAGCAGCCGGCTCCTGAATCAACCAAGCATGGCAACTTAGTATTTCCTATGGTCGCATCTATAACAGGGTAGTGTGGCATGTAACCTACGTTTGCAATAAGCATATCAGATATATATATGCACTTACCAAGCGCTTCTTCCTCACCTGAGGTGATCACATGAACACCTGGGGAAGGAGGAGGGTGGGTCTGAAGACCACGTTGTTGCCTCAAGTTCACGCGTCGAGGAGACTGTGGAGAGCCTCGCCAAAGAGAGGTCAGCTGTGGAGGGCCGCGCCAAGGAGTTTGGGGTTGTGGAGAGCTACGCCAAGGAGGAGTGGGCTGAGGAGGGCCCCACTGCCATTGAGCCGTTTGCGTGCCAATGTCGCTGCTCTGTCGCTGTCCCATGGCGAAGACATCGACTGGAGAGTCCTGTATGGCAGCAGGAGCTTGATGACACCCAAAGGTTGATGGGGAGGAGACTTGGACCAAGGGACAGGCCGTATAAATGGCTTCCTCTCGCCGAGCAATATCGAGGGCAACCTTGATGCTGCTGGGGGGGAGGAGGGGGGTTTGCGGAGGAATTGGCGCCTGATCTCAGGGAGAGAGATCCCGTCGACGAAGTTCTCAAAAATCCTGGCCTCGAGCTCGGTGAAGGACTCGGTTGGATAGGCTTGACGGGCCAGGACTCAAAGATGTCGCTGGAAGTCTACGACAGACTCGCCGGCGTTCTGTCGGCGACTTTTTGAGGGCGGCACGGGCAACCCAAAGGCATCGACGACTGTCCGAATTCGCGCCGCAGACGCTCGAAGATGGTCGCAGGGGGTGAGCAACGCTGTAAGGTTGGCAGCCCTGGCCACCGTGTACACTTCGTTGTCTAGCCGTCCCAGGATGGCGGCTGGGCGGAGCACCTCCTTCTACGGTCTCCAGATAAACCTTCATGCGGTCCTCCCATAAGTCATAATCGTCATATACCGAAAGCTGATCCGGCTTATGTTGACGGCCTCCAGAGCTTCAAATCCGCTCCATTGCCTGGAAAAGCCTAGTTATCAAGTCTTCGGACATTTAATATCCCACCGCTGCCACCAAAATGTAGTGGGCCCGTATTAGATGCGCGACGAATCCAAATTAACGACGCCTAAGAAAGAACAAGACAGTAGGCAAGGTGAAGAGTTAAGGGATTATTTGAAGCTAGAAGTTGATATTCTATTGTGGGCTTGGTCCTGAGAGGATCCTTTGGTGGGGATTGGCTGTCCTGGGTAGATCTTCGGGAGGTCCGTAGGAGAAGGAAAGGCGATGGCTGGAGAAGCGTCAGAGAGCGGTCTCCGGTCCAAAGTGATGAGCCTCAATTCTCCTCGGTAGTTATGTCGTATTCTCCAGACGATTTGATAGGTTAACATAGAATATACCAATGGGTATGCGTAAATCATACGCTGTAGATCAATAAGAACCAATAGGGTTAAGAGTTAAGATTTTATGGACTTCCGGGCTGGCGCTAGTAATCTGGGCTACTAGAGAAAATTGAGAAACTTTGATTCCATCTTTACAACTGTGCTCGCATCTGATTGGAAGTACTTATCCCTTAAAATCGACCGCAGACGTTTCTACCTCTGTAGAATGAATACTCTCGAACGTCATTAACAGACTAGTCTTGACTCTAACTATTCTTACCTGATACATTTATCCCCATTCTGTAAAACGGTTTTGACTTCAAATTTTGCTATTTATGAACCTTGGAAAACAGGTTTTTTTACTTAAAACAAACTCTTCATTTCGAACACTGCTTTTTAAGCAAACAAACAAACCTAATCAAAAGTGGTTGATGAAAAGAGGAGTTTGTTTAGGTTTTTTCCTGTGTTCTAAGGATTTGACGGCGCCCAAGCAGGGCCAAATCAATAAACCTTTTTTAAATATTCTGAATTTAATTTTGAGTAGCGAAAATTCCGATTGAAAAATTCAAAAGAAAATTTCGCGAGCATACGTTAGCTTTCGATAAATTATCGTGAGGCCTTAAAATTCAGAGCTGAATATCTTAATATATGACAATCCCGAGTTCACATCAAGCACTCCAAAGGAATGGGTGGCGTACGATCTGGGTCCCCTTTGTGATCACGTTGGCAGTGTTCTTTACGATGGTGAGCTGATAACCATACAAAAGCTTTCCGAATAGGAAAATTGGAGTTAGGTCGTCGTATGACATTATGCTCAAGACCCCTTAAAGTAATTTAGTAAAATGAAGTCAAGGCAGCGCTATTGCTAGTCAAAAGGACAGCCTTACTGTACTAGCATTAATAAATGATTTTTCAACCGAAATAAGAGTCAAGGGAAAGATTGACTTGCGGGAACTGAGGAGAAAACTGAAGTTGATGATGAACAGAGAGAAAGGGCCTGAAAATCAAAGATAGGAAAATAATCCGATGGAGCAAAAGCGGAGCACCTTTTTTAGAATTTTTTTAAATCCATCTGTACGAGTGAAAGCGCATTTAATCCTCCCGACTACGACTTAGATGAGGTTCCAATAATAGAGGCTGCATCTTTCAACGATGCAAATGTTCATAAAGAGCTATTGGCTCTGAATGAGTCTAAATCACCGGATCCAGCTGATTTACCGCGAATGTTACTAAATGGACTCACTACGGAACTAGCCAAAACCGTTGTCCATGCTTTTCCAAATCTCGTTCGAAGCCAGCACGTAACCTGCTGATTGGAAATTTACACGAATCACACCACTATACGAGGTGGCAGCAAGGTCTCCGCAAACAATTACAGACCAATTAGCCTCACCTCGATCTGCTGCAAAAGCATGAAAGAAATAATAAAGCGAGAGCTAATGCACCTCTTATAGCAGCATAAATATTTATCCGATACGCAGCATGGATTCTGAAGTGGCAGATCTTGCGTAACGAGCTTGCTTTATTGTTTGAAATATAAAACGCGAGCAGTTGATGAAGGAAATGCGCTGCACATAGTCAACATTGACTTTAAGAAGGCATTTGGTAGTGTCCTACTCTAGCGACTCCTTCACAAACTCAACCGAACAGGCATTAGGGGTTATCTCCTTAGATGGATCAAAAGCTTCTTATTTGGCTGCTCTCAAACGTCCATGTCAGTAACCAGCAGTGAGCTTAGGTTGCGGTTGAAAGTGGTGTTCCCAAGGGCTCCGTTCTTGGCCCTACCCTGTTCATTTTGTACGTCAACAACTGCGTCAATGAACTGGATTATGATGTCGCCATGTTCGCAAATTATATTAAGCTCTGGAGGGTCATCAGGACTGCAGCTGACGCAAAGCATTTGCAGAAAAACCTAAACCGACTTCAACAATGGTCAAAGGACTGGCTTTTGACGTTCAATGAGTAAAAATGCACTATTCTACGAGTTGGTGGAACTAGCTATCTAAACCTCATGGATACCTTCCTGAATGGTATACCGTTGCAAGAAGTTGACGCGCAGAAGGACTTGGGAGTGTGGATCTCGAGCTCCATTAAACCCTCTCTGCATTGTTCAAAGGTAGCCAAGTCTGCGATGTCAGCCCTGTACCTTATCAAGCTGGCTTTCTCTGCCTTTGATGAAGACTGCAGTGCCAAATTATTTCAAACTTTTGTGCGGCCGCAATTGGAGCTCGCTATCCAAGCTTGGAGACCCTGGAACGCGAAGGATCTCAATATCTTCGAAAAGGTTCAATGGTGTGCAACCAAACTTGTGACTGGACAGGGCTGATTACCCTATGAAACCCGATTAGCTAACCTTGATCTCTTTCCCTTGAGTTACAGGCAGCTACGAGGTGACCTGATACAAACATTCCGTATCATGTGCGGTCAGGGCTGCTGCGTTGTACCTGGAGACTTCTTTCAGTAAGCAACAACCACGAACTTGAGAGGTCATCCACTCAAACTACTTGTGACTGGGCCCAGACTGGATACACGAAAGTTCTTCTTCTCCAAGAGAGCCGTCGTCGCTTGGAATGCTCTGCCTCTGGATGTTGTTATAGCTACTTTCGTTGAGCTTTTTAAGAGAAACCTGGACCAGTATAGCAGTGCGCACTCTATAATCCTTATAATTCAGTATAATTCAGTATATATAAGGGAGATAGGCAGAGCCTTTGAAAACCCTATTTACAGATAGACGCTAGCAAAACAAGCAAATGTTACATGGCGATAGTCGTTTTAGTATATCAATCATTGCTGTCGACTAAATATATGTTCATCAAGTAAAAATGCATCAAGTCTTCTTTTAAACATTTCAACGCTTTCAGCCTGAACAACTGAGGCTGGCAGCTTGTTCCATTCGTCAATCACCCGTTGGGAAAAGAAGTTGGCCCGTACTTCAAGTTTGGCGTGATTTCTTTTCAGTTTGTATTGGTGACCTCGGAGACTTGTCATGTTTGCCAATTCAAAAAGTTGGCCATCTGAAGAGCACAATCAACTCCTCTGACCAGTTTGAAGACTAAGATCATATCCCTCTGTATTGCCTATAACAGAGAGGAAAAATTTTAAGTTTTTCTAGGCGGCCCTCATAGGGTAGGCATTCCAATCCGCTGACTAGTTTCGTTGCCCTCCGTTGAACTTTCTCCAGCAGAGCGTAGTCATGTTTCGTCCAAGGGCGCCACGCCTGAACGCAATATTCCAATACCGGCCGGATAAATGTTCCATAAACGCGCCCAAAAAGCTCTTCGTCAAAATTAACGAAGGACCTCCTGATTGCGCCTAAGATACACATTGCTTTCTTTGCGATATTCGCACAGTGCGACGATGGTTTGAGAGTTGGTGTTATCCATATACCCAAGTCCTTTAGAATATTGACCTCCTGGAGTTGGTGACCACTGATGGAGTACTGGTATTCAAACTCAATCAGCCTTCTGGAACTAGACCGCAGTCGGATTATTTGGCATTTGTTAAGATTAAGGTTCAGCAGCCACTCATCACACCATGTTTGCAAGCGATCTAAGTTTTTGTTGTAATTTTTCGCGCATCCTCCGGTTTTTCAATCGAGTTCCATAACTTCAAATCGTCAGCGAACATTACCTTCTCGCATGTCAGACAATCCAGGCAGTCGTTTACGTATATCAGAAACAAAATGGGACCCAGAACGCTGCCCTGCGGAACTCCACTGTGAACGGTTTCCCAGTGAGACTTGGTGTCTCCGATACAAAACACGCTGGCGCCTGTCTGTGAGAAAGTCGGCCAACCATTTGAGAAGGTTGCCAGTCACACCCATTTGACGGAGCTTAAAGATCAGACTTATGTGTGGAACCCTGTCAAAGGCTTTGCTAAAGTCAATGTAGACCGCATCGACTGACAAACCCATTTCTAATGATTTTGTCCAACTTTCCATGGATGTGAGCAAGTTTGTGAGGCAGGATCGACCACTTCGAAATCCATGTTGATATGAACTTAGCAAGTTATTCTCTTCAAGATGCCTCATCAGTTCCGTTTTAATAATCTTCTCCATCATTTTGCAACAGATACTTGTGAGGCTGACTGGTCGGAAACTGTTTGGTGATGTCCTCTCTCCTCCTTTATAGATGGGGGTTATGTTGGCTATCTTCCACTCGGTAGGCAGAGCCCCCGCCTCCATCGAACTTTCAAATATCTTGGAGAGCGGAAGGGCCAGCTGTTCTGTGAGTTCATTGAGAACTTTTGCGGATATACCATCTGGGCCAGGTGATTTAGTGGGCTGTAGCTGTTTTCAGAGTTTTTCTTACTGTGTCCATTGGGAACGACACCGTGCTTATTTTGTTTGTAGATGTGGCAGTACTGTAGTATTCATCCTCGTCAAAAAATGGTTCCTCGGTATACACGGACATAAAGAAATTGGATAAGAGGCAGGTCTTATCAGAGTTATCAATTAACCTGTTTCCCTGATTGTCTTTAAGACAAGGAATGCAGTCGCGATTTCGTTTTGCCTTATTAACGTAAGCATAAAACCTTTTCGAATTTCTTGGTATGTCTTTGACTATTTCTGACTCAAAGTTTGATCTTTCTTTTCTCAGAAGATTCCGACACCGATTTCGCTGTTTCTTAAAAAGCGGAAAAATGTTCAGGTTGTTGATATCTGGCATATGTTCTCCACAGTCTTCTTTTTCTTCTTGAGATTCCTTTTTATTTCCGATGTCACCCACTCGGGTCGGGGAGACGCATGATCGCCTTTTTAAGTGGGCAGAATTTCTCTACCAACTGCTGAATCAATTTACTAATGAAGAACCAGGCAGCATTTGGGTCAGGTACATGTGCAGGGCTCCAGTCTATCCCATTCAGTAATTCTTTCATTTTGGGATAATCCCTTTCCATACATTTCTCTGCCTAACTGTACGACGTTTTGGTACGGAAAATGACTGTACTCCCAAGCAAGAACACAATGATCACTTCGTCCAAGCGGCACGTAAGAACTTAATGCAAGGATGCAGTTGTCGTCTCTACTAATGATTAGATCCAAACAGCTTGACTGCTGCCCATTTCGGAACTGGGTCTTCATTGTGACATGTTGGGTAAGAAACTCCTCATTTACCAACTGAAGTAATTTCTGTTCGAATGAATTTTCCGATCGCGAACAGTACATTGACACCCAATCGATATCGGGAGCGTTGAAATCTCCAAGTTTTAATAAATGTTTACTACGGCAGATTTGCTTTACCTCTGCGATGAGTGCTTCGTCCGTGTCCATTCGCTGACCTGGGGGTAGATATACCACGGCAATATGGAGGTCTGGTTGGTTTGGGACTTTCAGTTTACAACAAAGTATTTCGCAAGACGAGATCCTACTTGGCGAGGGCCCATCCGGAATAAAGTCAATGCCTTCTCGTATAAACATTGCGATTCCACCACCCCTACGTCCGTTTTCTATCCATGCGGATAAGCTGAAAACCGTCTATTCGGACTTCGGTGTCTGCGATTTGTTCATTTAACCATGTTTCAGTTAGAGCTATGAAGTCAGGTTGTAAAATGGTCCACGACCAGTTTAATTTCATCCATTTTGTTCAATAGACTCTGCACATTTGTGTACATCATTTTAATCTTGTTTCCTTGCCTCGATTTCTGAAGATTTTTAGTTCTGTCTTCCGCATGGAGATTTCTGCTGGATATTTCACAAGATATATCCAGTCTCCTGTCTGAGTTCAAATCTATAGGCATTTGGTAGGGCTTTTACCGGCGTGGTTGCCGTCAATTTCACCGGATGTTCCCATAAAAACGAGCGCACCGTTTTGACTATTTTGTTGTCTACTATTTTCAAGTTTTGTTCCCCCTCGTATTGACGTCTTTTCAATCCTTAGATCTTCTTAGTCACGTACCAGTTGAATCACACTCATATTATTACAATGCAACTTCCTTTATTTTCAGTGCCATTTTTATAGCATTTTTATTATTTCAAACTCATCGCATATGCCTCACTCACGAGAATCTTGTCAATAACAATAGCATATTATCATGCTACTTGTAATATATGAGAACACATTTATGTTTCCTCCTTTCGATTAGCCAACAGCTGCTTATTTTCCGCACGCTATTATGCAAACTACATTTTTTTACATTTTCATGACGTGTCAGATCCTTTTTAGCCATACTGTAACCAAAAGGGAGTTCAAACACGTTTGCATCTATTTCCCCTAATAAACTGAATTGAACTGAACTGAAAATGTAATTTAATGTAATGATGGGGCCCTCTGGGCTTTAAATATACAATTTATTTATTTATTTATAAAAGAGTCACTCCTATGGGCAAACCGCGTCACAATGAAGGCCAAGCCTGCCCAACGAAAAATAAATGTACTTGTCACGAATGCACACAGCCTGTTGAAATAATTGGACGAAATTGTGCCACATAGCATGGCATTGACAGAAACGTGGCTTACTTCTGATATTACGGACTCTAAATATCCACCAGAGACTTTCAAAACGTCAAAATAAATAGACTGAGCATACGAAAAGAAGTTATAGTTTATGTCACCTGAAAACTAACTGCCATCACCAAGGTACTTAATCCACAACATGACATGGAAATGGTAAGCACCAATATTTCCTTGAACTATTCTCGGTCGCTAACGCTATCGAAGGCATATCGTCCCTCGGACCAGACGCCTGACCATTATCTACTTCTCATAGCTAAGCTATCAAAAGCCAGCCGAAGAAAAATGTTCATATCGTAGGTGATTCTAATGCTCCTGGTATAGACTAACAAATACCGACCGCACAGGGTTTACCACATAACTTTAACCACAAATTGCTACAGTGGGCGATGAACAAGCTTCTCTGTCTGAAAGTTTCGTTCGGAGCACAAACTAGGGAAGGACAAACCCTAAAAGTTTTTTAGTTTGGATTTACTCGGCAGGTGGATAATGAACTCTAACTAAAATGGCTACAACCAAGTGATCACATTGTCTTAAACTTCGATTTTCGATGTTTTCCAAACCAAGTCTGTCAAATAGGTGGAAATGAAACATCTGGAAATATAAATACCAGCTCGTGAGAAGAGAAGTTTCGGATTTGCCTTAGGAAACTGAACTTTGTGGTACAATAAATTGCCACTGGAGAACATTCATTCGTTATTGTTAATGATTTTCGAGCGCAACCACCCTCTGTGGACAAAGGAAATCACTTACTGTCGAAGTGGGAGAGCACGGAAAATCAGGTACCTTTTAAAAAAGAAATCGCCTCTGAAAACATCATAGACTTACTGGCATCGATGAGCCTTTACGGGAATACAAGAAACCAAGTAACATTTGCAAAGGTGAGGCAGTAAGACTTCAAAAAAATATAGAACTGAGCATATTGCAAAACTCGCTGGAACACTCCAAAATCTATTATGGTTACATACGGAACACTTAAGGAAACTGATATCAAATCGCTGGACTTAGGTCCCCAGACGGAGCAGTGCAGGCTGATAACCAAGTTAAAGTACCCATTCCGTCTAATTTGTTTGCGTGGGTTCCACTCCATAGGTGAATGCTTGTTTCTTAGCTTTAGCCAAAGAAACAATAGCCTCTCTTTCCTCAAAAGAGTAACTGTGCTTTTTGTCGACACTGGTAATGGAGAATTGCCAAATCCTATGGTCCAGTCAGAATACCAGCAAGTGTAGTGAGAGAACTTGACAAAGAACTATGTTGCCAATTATCCATTATATATCAGAGGTAATTCAAAGAAGGCGAACTCCCGGAAAAATGGAAGAGTACCCTCATCGCCCCGATTAACAAAGGAGGATCACAGATGGAAGCTAAAAATTACCATCCAGTCATCCTGACATGCGTTTCTACCAAAATAATGGTGCGCATTATAAAAAGAAATCTTATACAGTTCTGAGAAAAAAAGCAGTCTATTGTACAGCCCCTAACATGGATTTGTTCGCGGACATTCTTGTCTCACCAGTATCTACTATTCGCATGATAAATGGATGAGGGTCGAAGACAGAGGTTATCCTATAGACACTATACTCTTTAATTTCCTAATTTCCTTGGATAGCGTACAACAGCAAATTATCTTTAAACAAATTTGCTTCATAGGAATTCGAAGCAGAAAGTTCAAATGGATCAAAATATTTGTTTCCTAGGACACATAAAGTTGTTTTTGGCAATCCTATCTCGAATTGTGTAAAGCTTGAGAGTGGCAAATAGCGAAACTACTTAGCCAGTCATAAATTGGAATATATCTGGAGCCGCAGACAGGAAATGATGAGGGCAATATCAGTTTTTTCGGCTGCTGCCATTTTGCACACTCATTCGAATAAAGGCGATCGCGATACGGATTCTAAATTTAACGATAAAATTCGGTTAGGCTGTCCTGCATACTGAAAGCTCGAGTAGAGAAAATTCTTCGGCGGTCGAATATTTAAAACTAGCTGGAAAGGTCACTTCTATTTTAAAAAAGATTCTATTCTTTATTTATTTGCTAATTCCACTGTTATATTCCCACGCAGCCATAGCATTTGTTGTTTATTGCCGCCCCTCATCGTTTACACCCCCAAGCGATCGATTGCGAATCCCAGAGGATTCCTGTATTTCTCCCCTTGGCTAGCTGTTTGTTCGGCCAACAAAGAATGATCAATTCACATGTACCCACGCTTTACGATAAAGGGTGCTCTTGATATCTACTCGTCATTTTGACTGTGCGCGGACTATGAATACTGTGGTGGATTCCTCAGGATATGTTGATTGATAAAGCACATCTTGGGCTCTCAATCTCCTTCAACCACCTGTCAGCCATCAGCTCTCGCCATCTTGATAGTTATTTCTGCTGTCATCTGATTATTATAAGGATCAAACATACAGAAAAAAGACTGTGCAAGTAGCTTCATTCGATAAACGAATCATCCCTTGCCGTTTCAATCTTTATATCGTCACACCTGCAGGATGGTCCGGTTCCACTCATATAGTCTCCATCCCACGACCGACTGTTTTGTATTCTCCTTTTAAACTAGTAAATTGCCTTAATTGTATGTCGCTTTCAACCAGTACTCAAGGATATTGCTTACTATTCATTCATTTTCATATCTGTCTAGCTATTAAAATATGAATTGTGCAAAGTATATGTTTGCATATACGTTCCGATATACACAGATGAATGTCTTTTCCAAGCACAATTTAATTTTTAGCGATGGTATGCACATGGGTGCTCAGGAAAACACCACAAAGCTAAACAAGCAATCAAGGAGTAAAAAGCCGGTTTAGTAACATTCCGTTCTTCAGCCGAAGCCAAGCTAGTACTTTACAACCACGAATTTATCAAATGTCCTTGGAGCCCATCAACACATAAAGGCTCTGGGTTACAACTTATGTAAAGAGAATTTGTAAAGATTAATGCCTATCTTTTGTCCAGCACTGTCAGCTCAACTGAGTGTGAGCATTTTTTTCCTGCCAATTTATCCAAGTAACTAAGTTGCTTTTGACAGACCTTATAGCCAGCCAATGAGATTTTAGCATTGATTACTTGCTTCGAGGAGGTATAATTAAAATAATCGCCTGTTATCGTGGAACACATCCGTATTTCTGTTGTGCTTTCAAAATAAACCAATGTGTAAATAATCAAATTAATTATGTTCCTTTCAAGATGCCGCACTCCAATCACAGTGCTATAAGGTAGTCTTCATTCGACATGGTGAGAGTGAATACAACCAAGAAAACAGATTTTGTGGGTGGGTAGACGCCGATCTCTCAGCCCGAGGAGAATGCGAAGCAAAGCAAGCGGGTCAGATGATTAAACAACGTTCTATGTGCTTCGATGTTGCATACACTAGCGTCCTAAGTCGTGCTATTAAGACATGTCATTATGTGCTTGAGGAACTTGGACTTTTATGGATCCCAATACATAAGTAAGTAAGTGGAGTGAATTCCCTTTTACTGTTTATTGTCCTTTACATAAACATTCATGTATCTAGTAGTTATAGTTTGTAATCTGCTGACAATTCGTCGTGTAGAATCACAACTATCATCCAGGATATCACTGGATTTCACAAAATCTGAGGCCAGACACAAGCAGATGAGACATTGGATACTGTAGGTTCACATCTGCTGAAGCTAAACTTATTGCTCAATTGTCGCAGCTAATCCCATTAAGTATGGAGAAAAGAATTCAATTAAGTTTTATTTACCAAAGACATCGTAAGCAGGTAATATGTACATAGCCTGCAAAAGTGTACCCTAACCATGTGTATAGGAAAACTATTACTATATTAATCCACATAAAAGGCATCGCAACTATTTTCTTCATGTGAAAAAAATGGGATTGAGACCGGTAGGATAATATGGCTGTTGATGAGCAGCATTGAGGGAACATTTCGCACCTGCTGGAACAACTGCATTTTCAATTTCACCGTCACAACTACTTGTACATTAATTATTCTAATAGTTTGAAGTGTATAACTTAGAAAATTATCTGCGTAAATAAAAAAGACTAAGAATCCTATTATCACGTGCATTAGAAATTCATACGCATAGCTATTTTGAAAATGAGAAAATAGACTTTTGGCGTAAGAAACTGCAAAGTGCTTAGAGATTTGGGTTAACGGGATGTGAAGAAGTGTTTGCACTTTCTTTAGTGATTTAAATGAGCCCTTAGAACATCAGTCGAACTCTGCACTTACTCACTGACTTTCTCTTAAACAGTAGGCACCATGTTTCCCTTTGATAAGCAAACTTCATTTTGCTCTATGGAAGTAACCTTACTAAATTCATCCCAAGCGCAAATATTCAGCTTTTAGTAAAAATATAACAAAGCTGCTGAAAGGCGTTACGAAGTAATTTTTTCGCCAATAAAAAATGTATTTAAATAGGGTTTTGTAAAGTTTTCAACTGCCAAATTATAGCTCAACATATTTAACTAGCAGATGCTTCAAAATTTGTAAATATTGCTGCCTACCAAAATAAAGGTTGAATAATATAAAACTGTATTTAACATTTACTTACAAACATGCTTGGTTTCGGAATTAATTAATTTATGTGCTCCTTGCGTTTTTCAAAAATTGTTCTCTTTTACTATTTGTAAGCTATTGGTTTCATAATTCAGGACTTGGCGTCTGAACGAACGAATGTATGGGGCACTTCAGGGCCTCGACAAGGCAGAAACTGCAGCGAAACACGGCGAGGCTCAAGTGAAGCTTTGGCGCCGCTCTTATGACATTCCACCGCCACCACTAGACGTTACTGATTCCGGTCACCCGCTTCGTGATCAGAGATACGCTGTTCGTACTGTTCATATTGTCGGCTGTATTATTAGTATTAATGATTTTATAAAGATAAATTTGGAATAATTATCCTAAATGTATAATATATGCATTTTAGCACTTTAAAAACACGAGAAGAATGAAACTGCTCTCCTTGAAATTCTTAAGTGATCTGAAACCAAACAAACTATTTTTTATTTAAAGAGCTATGAAAAGACATTGATTTAATTATTTCAGTAAATGCAAATATTGATCGTTGTGCAGACAATTTCTTTCAGTTAGTAATCATCCATTCAACGCAGGCTGGAAAATATATAGCTTATGTAAAAGACGTGTTTGGCTATTTTAAAGACAAATTGACTCTGAAATAGGGTTCCAACGGTGGCATTTGCCTGAGTTCAAGCTGTCTGTCTTTCAACATACCACGCTTGGATAAAACTTCATTAAAACTATTGGGAAGCTGAGTTCATGGAAAATTGAGGCTACTAAAATGATGTATTGGATATTTCAATCAGGAGAGAGACAAATTTCTTTCGATTTTAAATGGCTTCCAAAAGTATGTGGCTTAACTCAAAAAACCTGTCTTAGGCAAATAATATTATTCAATGAAAGTTGAATTTGCCGTTGGGCATAAAAGGAACAGATGACTCGAAAAACTATATCAGATTGCGTATAAAAACAAAAAACGTCTCGTAGATCCAAAAACGTGAGGCATAATAATCAAGTAAAGAGTTGTTTTATTTTAACAAAGTGTTTTTGTAGGCAGTGATAAACAGTTATCTTACCGCACTCATTTCTAAATATGTATAAAATAATATTTATTTTCATGAGTGACTAATAGCACCAAAGATAAAAGCGCAAAAATCTTACGCTTGCGACTCGTTTGATAGATACAAAAACACGGCCCTCAACGGTTCTTATGTTTCGCGTTGTCCATTTTTTTTGTTCAAAAGATTGTTCAACTGCCCACTCAATATGCACAAAATCAATTTTTTTGTAGAAAAGTTTAGTTTTCCTTGCTTATGCGGACTGATAAACGTAGAGACCTAGACAACGTATGTGACATAATAGACGACCTTAAATGTGTTACATTTATTTCTGACTATGGAAAAAACATGTGGATTTAACGTCAAATGTGCATTTCGCTGTCGGCAAAAAGCCTGCAAGAGGGGCATTTACTCACCTTGAATAAGTCAATTAAGCTGTGATTTATTATTTGTGATCATTAATTTTTACTTTAAAATGATAAAAGTTTAGTCATACTATGTTAGAAAAGAAAAGAAATTATTTAACCATAAATACGCACAAGAAACGGGAAAACGTCTAATGTAAAAATTCTTTTCTTGACTCGAGAATTTTAAAGTGAAAATTTTGATTAAATATTCAGCATTTAATGTTCAGTAGAGATGGAATTCATATCTGACACTTATTTTCTTAAACTCAGCTTCTAGATTCGAGCGTCATTCCAAAGACTGAAAGTTTGAAAAATACTGTGGACCGCGTCTTGCCGTTTTGGTTTGACGAAATCGTTCCAGCCATTAAGGTATCTGAATTGGACTCATTGAATTAAAATTAAATTCTGGCCTTTTAATATTTTTGATTGGGTCTATATGCTGCAAGCTGATTTTATACCCCGCAAAATTGTTACATATTGCTCTGCCTTCAACTTCGTAGACCACTACTAGGAAAATCTTCAGCTTCCAAAAAAGGAGAGCTTTTACTTCCAAGGTGGAGCTGCCAGCATTCATTTTGCAAAATGCACTTCAACAAAACTAACTTACAACAGCCAGTATTTGTTAAAACTGACATAACATGTTGTGCTTGAATAGCATTTGCATCAGCGTATCTAAAATTGTAATTTTAAATGAACTGTCATAAGGAATTGTTGAAAGAAAAAATCAACCTTTATTTTCACTCGCGAACCTCGACCGAAAATGCACATCTCTGTAAATAACGTGTACTAGGTATTTCTTCTTATAAACTACCGAACTTTGCATGGTTTCCAAACGATTTCTGCCAATCGTTTTCAAACTCATCTGAATAGTGAACCTTCTAACTTACTTTCAAAATCATTGATTTTATTTTTAAAACTGGAAAAGCATGCTCATCACTTTGTTCCTATAGGTTTTGAATGATGTTCTGTGTATAAGTGAATTTCCTGAGCCTGTGAAAGCAAACTCTCTCCAAGAATCCCGAAAGTATCATATAATACCCTGTT
Organism: Schistocephalus solidus; assembly: GCA_017591395.1. Taxonomy (NCBI): domain Eukaryota; kingdom Metazoa; phylum Platyhelminthes; class Cestoda; order Diphyllobothriidea; family Diphyllobothriidae; genus Schistocephalus; species Schistocephalus solidus. Next base: position 32,390 of record WEDG01009505.1, on the reverse strand, counting down.
AATTACATTTTATTTTGAAGCCAGTGTCACACCATGCGATATTTTACTTATTAATATGATAAGTAATGTTTGCTTTCCAAAAAAACCTGAAGAATGACATGAATGTATTTGAAAAATCTGGAAAAAATGTTACGCCTCTGACGCACCCGACTTACTTGCACATTTTCTTGTTACGTTTATTGTAATTTTTGATCACGTCGGCCACGAGGATGTCACCGATTTTACCTTCAGAAGCGTGGCGATCCGCACACCGTACCGAGATGGCTCAACAACCGTAAAATTAAAGTTGAAATGTGGATAGACGTAAATACCCTTTCGTTTTATAAGGTTTTCCCAGTGAAAACAGTTAAGAGGTGAATTCTATCATGTTGAAGTGTCTAAGTCGTATTTGTTATCAGACTGCACAATATGACATGAATATTAAAATCCGTCATAATGAGAACAGAATGGGACACATAAAATCTTAGTGGCGATTTGAGGGATGGCTGGAATTTTTAAATTTCGTAAGCCTCTATTTGTTTGGAATGTTGGATAGACAGAATCAATTTGCAGTATGTTAAAATAATTTTAATAAATTTAAAAAGTGACATCGTTGCGATTGTACTTTTTGACCCACCATTAACTTGTCAGCGTGATTTTAGCATGGTCTCGGAAGGACTTAATATAACCTAATGGCATGCACTGAAGAACATTTCAAAGCTAACCAGCATACATCGTAATGAAAATGAGGCAATAAACAACCAGCATGCTCGAGTAAAAGACCGTCATTTGCGAATGATCGAAGCTTTACAGATATTTTCCGAGCTGAATGGTTAGGAATTATACGGGAAACCTATATCTCATTCCTAACTCTCAGAGCATCCTGGCTATACAAGAAAAATACACCAAATATATCTTAACACGAAGAAAGCGCACAAGGCGCATTTTTTGACCAGACAGTGCACTAGAGCCGAAAATACCATTTACACTGGCTCACTAAATTTGACAAATAAAAAAATTGAATAAAAATTTAACTGCGCATAATCGCTACTTTATGGGGTTTTAAGTAGTTCTAGAACGTTTCTTTCGATTTGCTCATCGATTGTCTTCGGTGGCTTAAAGGCAAAATTACAATGTGCATGACAGTTTCCTGTTGGATTGTAAAAAAATTTCGACATTTAGAAAACTAAGTCATGCTTCTATTTGCCTTCTTTGCTAAAACAGGCTGGAAAACGTGTTCTTATTGCAGCTCATGGTAATAGTATTCGGGCCCTGATTAAGTATTTGGAGAACATTTCGGACAAAGACATCATTGAGTTAACCGTGCCCACAGGTGAGTCAGAAATCTCATCAAATTTAAGTGCTTTTATACACATGTGATTACCGCTATTTAAGACTTCTTCTCCAACCCTTCGTTCTTCAAGATCCGCAGTTATACCTTCTGGCTGAAATTTTATTTTCCGTTTTAATCAATTTGCCAAACCTTGGGCATGTCTTTACTTCCAAGAAATATGGGCATTCTGAGTGAGTTATTTTGGGAAAAATGAGTTTTCCGGCAAGAAATTCACATTCAAGTTCGACAAAAAGGGAATGAACAGCCGGTAAATGTATTGGGAAATTTGCATTCAAGAATGTAAAGTTACTGAGCAAGTGCTTCATCATGCCCGTAAATCTCTAGATTGGACATCCTTTCTATAGTTTAATTTAAGTTTTCGTAACGTTTAGCATATCAGAAACTGAGAATACATAAGGGCCTCTATCATTGGCCCTTGCTGCAACAGACCAATGCATTTACGAAAGAAATGATAGCTCCTTCTGACTAGCACTCGGAAACCAATGCACATGCTTTTATCGGTGATTTTGTTCTGATGAAGCAATGCTTTTTGGTTGAACGACTGCAAAAGAGCTTTGAAGAGACAAATATTTTGATAAATATTTTATGCTAGTGGATTTTTTCAACTCCATCCAAGTTAGCATGAGATAACTAATGGTAAGGCAGATACGGATTCCGTTGCTGTGATGTGATTTATGTGCATATTAGGCAAACTATATATCGACATTCGTTGACGAGGGATCACAGATCGATAACGGAACACAGATTTTCTGCTCTAACTTCGGGGTCACTCTCGAGCCCCACCATCAGTCGCATGGTGGCTAGTAGTAGTAAAGGCAGATCGACCACGCTGACAACGACAAGGGAGATTGAAATTGCCATTTCTAGTTCAATAGCCATGATCAGTCGGTTATACCCAGGCCCAGATCGTATTTCACCCGAGGCATAAACCCGTTAACTATTGATTAGAAGTCCATTGCTCTAACCATTACACAACGAGCTCGTTGTCATGCCGGTTTAGATCGTGAATATTGACCTGCATTCGTTGATGAACACTCACCGATCACTGAAGGAACTCACTGGCTCCACTCTGCCTTGAGTGTCACTCCTGAGCTCTGTCAGCAGAATCCACATAGAAAAAGCTGAAGGACAACCTGTGGGGCCAAATCCCTCGTTGCTGTGTCATGCAGCAACTTTTAGCTAGTACCTATGTCCGAAGTAAACCTGGGTTCCACGTTATCAATAAATGCTACAAGTGGCTATGCGACCGTCTGCGAGGGCTGTAGTCTGAGCTCCAGGGCACAGCGGAACATACATGTTCCTTAAGCAGATCAGTGAGCTGCACACTATCATCATATTCCTGATCGCAACCGACAAAGAAAAGAGTCCGTGGCTCAAAGGTAGTGCATTCGACTCAATTACCAAAGGTCGCGGGTTTCAATCCCAGGCCGTTCACACTTGGGATTGGGTATGACTGGCTGATGACGGCTAATAAGCCGGAAATGTCCATTCCGGTCTCCCTTGCGTTTTTCGGTTCCACGTTATTAACATGTGCTACAAGTAGCTATGTGACCTCCTGCGAGGGCTGTAGTCTGAGCTCCAGGGCACAATGAAACATACATTGTCCTTAGGCAGTTCGGTGAGCTGCACACTATCATCATATACCTGATCGCAAGCGACAAAGCAACGAGCCTGTGGCTCATTAGTAGTGCGTTGGACTCAATTACCAAAGGTCGCGGGTTTAAATCCCAGGTGGTCCACACTAGGGTTTGGGTATGACTGGCTGATGACGGCTAATAAACCGAAAATGGCCATTTCGGTCTCCCTTGCCTTTGTCGGCTCCACCTTATTAACATTTGCGATATATATAAAGCTTTATAAAATTAGTAGGAAATTTACCCATTTTTATCATGATATAGACTAAAAGAAAAACTTCTCTGTCCGAAAATATTGACCCCTTTGCAATACAGATTGTTTTGAGCTAAATTCTAGTGGAGATTAGCTTTCGGTGCAAGGCAACTGTTAGTTTTGGGCAAGGATCAATGTTGTGTTTGGGAGCTTTAGAGCATTTGTTAGCGCTAGGTTTAAACACAGAACATGGAAAAATTTACTGCCCTTGAATTCAGCACAAGGCCATCGGTAGGGACAACCACTTTTCCGTTTTGCCAAATTTTAGGCTTTCTGAATGTTCAACTTTGATGAGGTGTTTAGTCATGTCAATGTCTGTGATCGTTTCTTCGTGAAAATGATTTTCACATTTTCAGTAAGTCTGCAGATGTTTGAAGTTAACAGTGGCTTTCGGCCTGAAAACGCGCAGTGATTCGGCCCTCACTTCTTCTGTTTGTGTGTGTGTGGGAGGGGGTTATGATAAAAAAGACAGTGATCGTCATGTGATACATATCCGTTAAAATTCCCTGCTTATATATCGCAAATAGACTCTGAGTAGAAGAAATGTCTGAAATTTATGAAAACACGAGAAAAATACCGAAAAGCTGATTAAGAGTGAAATCGTGATTTATGACCGTGAGTGAGCGACCTAATTTGAAGTTAGCCAAAATTCTGAAATGCGTTTACTATTAGGAAAAAATATTTAACTGGAGTTGTAATATTAACTGTCATTCAACCTAAGGCGAAGATATTCCGTACATGGCAGGATGCCGGTTGTTGAATGCGGTGCTTTTAGATTGCCCGCAAAAAAGGCAACGTTGTAGAAAAATACTTTATCTTCATACCTTGTACTAAAAGAAAGGGTATAGTCAGGTTTACAAACGTTTTCCGATTCCCGAATATTTTTAGCCAGATCTGCCATAGCGTGCACGTTTAGGGTTACCAGTATACAAGCTGCACGCTTTCCAGATACGTTAAACTGCACAGTGCTTATCTCGTCACTTGAGTAGCTGTAAAAACCCGTTTTACGATAAAGAATTTTTAATATCTAGCAAGCTCATAAAAAAACTTTGGAATAACTTCAACGTCGAAGGGGCAGGCACTTATGTCAGGTAATGCTTACTAAGATGATCATTTTTGAAAATTTTAACGTCCAAACGACTGTAAGGCATAAATGCCTTTCTAAATTAACAGCAAAGGGTACTATCTAAAAGTTCAGCTATGCGTGTTTCACCGATCATTTGCTGCTTCATGACTCATCAGCAAGGAGTTCAACCTATCAGTGGGTCCCTTAGACTTCCCGTGTGTTGACGGATATATGAACTCTAGTAGAGAGCGGAAAAGGCTGGGGGTCCCACTGATGAGCCGAAACATCTTGCGGCTGAATTATGCAGCACACAAGCCCCAAGAAGCACGCGCGTCTGATCATTTAGCTGGCACCTGCGTTGACAGTATGGTAAATACTTAGGTATTTTATGTTTCTGATTGCCTGTTGGCAGCTCGTGAACTAAACGCGGTTATTTAGCAGTCGCAGATGGATTTCAGCGCAAATATTAATATCCTCTTTTCTACGGAGTATGCGAGGGCTTTTTGAACAATCTACACGTTCCAATTTCGCGAATTAATTTCATCAGAAATTAAGCGAGACAATATTTGCCTTTTTGTTAAATTATCTTATGGAAATAAAATACCCTCACAATGTGTAATCCCTTATAAGGTATCATACAAGTAATACTCGTCACATTACCTACAGTTGAATTGATATTTTTTCAGGGATTCCACTGGTGTATGAACTGAATGCAGATATGAAACCCGTGAAGCACTATTACCTGGCCGACGATGAAACAGTTGCAGCAGCCATAAGCCGGTCAGCAAATATTAACCGCAAATAGGCTACAACCTTTCAACCTTCGGTCGAAAACGGACAAAGGCATCCCAATAATTTGCTCATTTTTTTTAATTTGCAAACATATGTTGTTCAAACTTCCACAATAATGTTTTAGTATGAGTGGAACAGTAATAAACGAAGGTAGTTCCTTCGATAATTGCTGAAATAATTTTCTTCTTCATGCACCTACGCTCTTCGACATATATGGGTTATAAGAGAGCGCAATTTAATTGTTCGGCAAAGTCATTTGCCTTCTTCTGTGGTTTGATGCTGGTATAATCAGTAGTAAAAAGCCCCGCAATAAAACTTTGGGAAAGACTCCGATTGTATGCCTTAAGCATTGTAACCTGCATGGATAGTGTAAAATGGGTAATCATATCCTAATGAAGTTAGAAGAGGTATTGATAAAGTCGATGAGCAGGAAAAAAATTGTAAAATTATACTAGAGCTGCTAAATAATAACTAATCCTCAGTCAGTGTACGAACGAAAGGACGCATTGACAGATTTTGAGAACAGTGGTTTTAGTAAATCAAAGCTGAAAAAAGTGAGTTTACCATTATTCATCACCAGTTGGATACAATAATGTATGCCTGGGTAGCGGCAAAAGCTGAAAAAACAACCACTGAGCATTCGTGATCTAGGAGGAAGATTGAGGTGGAAGGAAATTATGGCCTAGTTTTATCAGGGGCCAGAGGCCAGTGTTTTATGCTTGTGTTTGGTTGGTTTAGCGTGGCATGATAGGCTACCGGTTAAAACACATGGAATCCAACCTTGGTCAGGGAAGCTTAGGGGCTTTGACGAAGGCATTTTGCGGACTTAAGGTTAATCTGACTAATTGATCATCGCATATACTGTTGTAATTATTCTGTAGCACTGAAATGTGAAGGTTCTCATTGGCATATTGCAGAGACTTTTAAATTTTGGTTGATATATTATCCGTGGTCGCTGTCCATCAGGTAAATCAAAATATGCTAGAGATAAAATTTTTCACGTGTTGGTTTAGCCAGACGCAAACCCGCTTTCGTCAGGTCATTCGACCAAAAGAACCTGCTCCATAGGAGCAAATGGTGTTATAAACGACCATTCAAGAGGCCTGAACAAACAGTCTACGATTACTTGCAAGGCTAAGAAGCGCGGTAATTGAGCCAGCTTATCTTGCCTTGACAGCTGGATACGCGGAAGAATCTTTCTCTCGCAGTGTCACCTATGAAGACGAGTTTGTTACCCAATGTATCCGGAGGGGATATTCTACTACCTCGGTTGGTTAGACAATCAACTAAGCTCCTTATTTGACCAAGAGGGACAAAAGCGGAAAAAAAATCGTGCATTGACCTGTATGTTCTCATGTAGAATACATTTCTATAAATTATTCCACCCAACGTTCTTCGAAGTAGCACTCCAGAAAGAGTAGATTGTCTCTTTTCTCTTTTTCTAAAATTACGAGTGAGGTGGATTCATTTTATCCAAGAGTATGTCCAAATCAAGTGATTTTCATCCCCCACCAAAATATTATAGCAACGTATCCAGCATAAGACGCAATTTCATGCTAACGGTCTTCTACAGGTCCTCTGTAATCAACTTTATCTGATTTTTCTTTCTTCTTCTCATGAGAATATCCATTGGACGGTATCATAGAGGTGAATCTGTCACCACTTAATGGATCTGAGGATTAAAATGGTCAGCGAGTCTTAGTTGAACAGGTAATGTGTACTTAATAAAGGCTCACTTTGGGTAACAGGTAGTACGCCAACTGAGAAATCCTACTTAAAGGTCTCGTAGCATAAATATTCTTTCCTTTCCTCGTAGGGAGAACTAACGAAAAAATGTGGAAAATCTAAGGATAATAACGTTGTCGCATTGCCATTCACATTTCTTTACAAAATCGCGCAGAATACAAAATACTACTCTACGTAGAACTTTATTAAGCATTCTGGCCAGCCATCTCACAAGTATGCAATAGAGTTAACAATTTCCAATATTGGCTACACATGTGACAACCGCAGACATGTCTTTTAGCTTGGTCAATCACAGACTGATTGTATCGAACTGTAATCTGATGCAGAGGATAGGGAAGAGATATGGTAAGACCGTTAATGGGAGATCTGACATTACGACATACCAGTGTGTGGCAAACGTCGACGGGCTGTTTAGATTTATTGGCTACTGCGTCAATGCCCACCTATGAGAGTGTCGACGTGGTCTAGCAATTGAAGCAACTCGGGTTAGGAGTGAGAGTACAGTATATATACCACAGGCCTGTTTCACTATTAAGTAATTCATGCGCAAGTCAGAGGTTATACGCCCACTTTAGGGGGGCACACGGTGAATTTCCATGCTTGTGATCAATAAAGAAGGCCTAAAACCCTTAAAAGTGCCTTTTGTATCTTAACGATTATTTGAATTAAGGCAAGTGCCCCGATTTTATCTAAAGTATCCTTCACTGAAATGGAACACACTTTGGCAGCAAGCATACATCCTGGCTGAAAGCCATTGCTAGCTAGGTGAAAATGGTGTATTATAAGTCACTTTGTAGGTCATCATAGAGAATAAATAGAAGCAAATTCTGTGACAAGAACTTGATGCCGTAGGTTTTTTGGATTCGTGCTTGAATCCATCATCAGAAGCATAATCAGATACGGTTCTGATAATTCCCCTGACGAGTGATTGTGGTCTCTGGGCAAACTTCAATATTCGAATTGCTTTGAAGGGACTTGAGTTTTAAGTCTTATTCCATTTTAAAATTACCGGTAAGGCTGGAATTTCGGGTTCGTTGGCTATCTTTACTGCAATTTAACGGCCTCGCAACATCGCGCAACATTGGAAGGTAAATTTTTCTTTTGAAGCATTTCCGTTTAGCCTGACCGAATGATTGAATTTGTGGTTGTACACCGTTTCGCACACCAGATTAACAAACGCGATGTACTTTTCAAACGGAGCTGAGCTAAGGATGTTAGAATAAATAAATAAATTGTATTGCTTGGCACCCATGGTCGTAGTAATCTTCGGAAAGTTCAGTGCTCTAAGCATCGACTAGCAAACTTCGAAAGGTTTGCGTTCTCAGCCAAATTTATTCATCAGTTGCTGGAAATTGCAGCAGGAAATCTGCCCTGAAATGCCACCAAAAACGGTTATCAATTATGCATGCTAAACAGTAGAATATGAATTCTATCTAGTTGAAATAAACTGTTGCTGGGTTTCTCCAGAAAACTGACAACGACTTCGCTTCCGATATGGTTAATTAACTTGATAATCTTTTGTTATTTAGGGATAACAGCGTCAGACGGTAGCCTTTACTTGAATTTTGACCCGTTTCTGTTGTCCCTCTGAATCTCCTACCGCTCAAAGGTCACTTTTAACAAAGCTTGCAACAAAAAATTTCTCATCTTGTGATTCGTGAGTATTGACGGGTGACAGTGAGCAATGACATAGGTTTGGCTCTAGGCATCCCTTCTTTTCCTATTTGTATGTAGTCTTGAATTTCTTATTTTCAACCAGCAAATGACAGCGGAAGTCCCATCATGTTATAAAACCAGCGTTGGACAAGCGAATATATGTGTCAGATTGCGTAGAACTGCGATCTTCTTCTTCGGTAAGGTTATCAAACGCATAATACCATTAAAGTCTAGTCATCTAACAATGACGGTTACTCTAGTGTGACCTTGCACAGAGATGTGTTTTCTCCCTTCACCAGTAAACGTTTTTTTACATATCTTATTTATCTGAACTACCAACCATGAGCACGACTAGACATTAAAGATAGCGGGAAGTTCGACAACATGGACAGACAGCAGGAAAAGGTACAAAATGAAGACGTTAACGCTGGAAATTTCGCCACAGCTGCCGCTTTACGGTTCTGAAAGCAAAGTTAAAATTTATGCGTTGACGCAGGAGGTTAAAGGCCTCACAACAGCATCAGCAGCAGGGAGTAAAATGGAGGGTCGATTATGAAACAGAACAGCCTTAACGGAAAACGATCAACTTATAGCCCATCTGTTGGATATATTGGTTCAGCAGCGTTTGGTAAATTATTCCATTTTTTGTAAACAATATGCGAAAATTCCCTATTTTTTCCTTCGTGTGAGGGACACCACATCAAAATTCGTTGCGCACATATTAAGTAAGATCTTTAGCAAAGAAGATGCCTTCTTCCTTACCACTTTCGGCTGGACGCCAGGCAACAAGGTCCACTGTGGATCGATGATCTACGACCCTGTTCTGGTTAAGACAAACCCGACCGGAAGTGCAACAGACAGCAACTTGAGGGTCCATTTACAAACGCATCACAGAAAACTCATGACTGCCGATAAAACAACGGTTCACTTAGATGGGTAAATACTAGGAAATCCTAATTTTTTATATAGTAGGTAATCTATGAATTTTATCCAAAGAATAGCATTTTTTATACGATTATACTCCCTTCTACTAGAGTTTCTAGGAAGGCCAGGAACATCGAGTTAGGCTGATTAAAAACCGTTTTAGCTGTCATTTGAAGGTTTCCTCAGTATCACCACCCTGCTGAGACAAAGGCAAATGTGCTGAAATTGCCACCTTGTGAAGGTGGACGACGAGCAACTGACCAATCGACTCTCCGATAGAAATATTGCTACGAGATAGCATCGATAAGAGTACCAAACGTGATGCTACAAGGATACTCTGATGAATTCATCGAAGAAACCGCAGTTCAACCCGGATAACCGGGAGGACTTCGCGTGGAAACCGACTGGCCTGGAGGAGGATAATGTAGGCAGGATGTGGGAATTACAAAGCTAACCACATGACCACCATCAAAGTTAAAAGCGTAGCTCAAAGATTCTAACTGTCTCATTTCGCAACGCCAAAACTCAACAGTTCCCAAGATGCCCATGGTGTTAACGAAGGCTCCGGGTACGAATCGGCCAAATTAAACATCTTCAGACCAACCCCAGCAGCTGGCAGACACCAACTGCCACCTCCCCGTCCACAACTGCCCCACGCTGCATATCCATAGACAACTCTGGCAGTCATCCGAATACCTGTCACCATTGTCTATCAGCATTGCTGCTTCAAACTCAGTTGCGACGGCTCCTGCATACACTTAAATTTGCAATCAATTATGATGCATCCTCAAAAATCAAGTAAACTATAGCCAACAACGGTGATGTGGACTCGCTCCCAAACTTCCGACTCTGCTACCGCACTTTCATTTCTCGCGTCAGCCTAATCGGTCACCTGCGTATCCACTGCATGGAGACTGGCAAACAAGTGCTTGGGTCCCCACATCTGGTCGCCGAGGGCGACCCCTCTGCCGATACTGCTCATGTACATTCACACACAACATTGGCCTGCTCAATCACATGCGCATACAGAAAGCAGAATCCACCACGAAACTGTCCTATCTTACACGTCACACCCATCAGTACCCCATCTATAATCATTCCATTAGAACGAAACTCAATATTAGCAAAACAAACCCAGCAGACTAAATGCCTCTAACCTATCCTGTTCTCATCGTCACCTCACATGCACATCACTCATCAGCATGATTGGTTACTTGTGACTCCATCGCAAACCACTACCAGGGGCACCAAAATATACCCACCTCACTCGCCTCAACTGTCCGCATTGTCCACGCCATTTTCACACTGCACGGGCCTATAAGGTCACATGCGTCTCCATGACAAACTGCGGTAGGTCACTGCAGACTATACCAAATTATCACATTTCTCTAAACCACGCACGTTCGCACGCAAAACCACACAAAATATTCTTCAGCCAGCACTTATCACTGCGAGGAAAGTACCATGCTCGGCTCCTATTGCATGTAAACTTTCTGCTGTATGCGTGATCCACGCCGGAGACTTTAACGCTTTACTAAACGCCAGGGCTCAATAATCTGCCAGCCGACGCTTTATAGCAGACCACACCATCAACCCAGTGTTTGTTGTGTATTGAATCGCTGACCAGTAGACTAGGAATCATATGGCAATAGCTTCTTCCCATGCCATTGTTTTTTACTCCTTTTTTGAACGTAAAAGTGCTGAGGTCGTAAATTGGCGCGTGCAGACGGGTTCTGCAGCCCCGTCAATAACTGCCCCCAATCCCTTATTGTGTAACGGACTTGACCGGATGATTGCCTGATCCTGGGGGTAGGAAAGAGAGTGAGGTCGACAGTTTAAGGCACTTTCCGCACTGACACACTTGAAGCCACCACGGTTAGCTTTAAACCGTGGCTAGGAAGACATACAGCTGACTGGATAACTCGTTCCCCCAAATAGAGCGTCATACTGCAGTAAATATTACTGAGTCTGTCCCCTCTGACACCCCCACTTAGGTAGGATCCAAACCTCCCTCGTTTTGTTCAGGTATTCTTGTTTGTGGTTGACCACCGTGCGCGGGTCTGCACCTTCTCACATCTTTGCCGAAAACCCTTCTTTAAATGTTACGAAGCTCTTTTCGCGCACAGTAAAAGCGCAGAGAAAAACGCGGCACCCCGTACTTCGAGATGCCTTAGGAAACCCTATAGCTGACGCTAAGTTGACTGCTGATAGCTTCAATGCTTTCTTGTCGAAAACTTTTAGTGAACATACTGTCGCTCCCTTTCCTAAAATCCTCGAAACCATAACTTTTACACTCTGGGATGTGACCGTAGCCATTCGGCGTTTTCGTCAATCTTAAAGTCCTGGACCAGATTGCGTACCGGTCAGCTTTCTAAAGGCGGATGCAAACGATACATTTCCGTCCCTTCTGTATAAGATATTTTATCTTGCTCTTTAAAGTGAAACTTTCCCTATTTTATGGAAGGAATCGCACATACTGCCTATACTTAAACACGGCCAACCTACGTTATTTGACGACTTTAGGCCAATAAATGAACCACCAGCAGTCTCGAAGATCTTCGAGACCTTGATCAAAGACAAGATGATGCATCAACTAACAGAGAATAACCTACTTAATGTGGCTTAGCATGGTTTTCTCGAAAAAAGATCTTGTGACACTTGCCAGCTCTCTTTCTTGATCATGTGCTACAATCTAGAGACAGCGGTTTTGCAATTTACACCGTCTACTTCGATTTCACGAAGGCTTTTGATCGTGTTGACCATGATCTTCTACGGCTGAAACTTGCCTCCTTCGGCATAGGTAACAAGCTTCTGAACTTAATATCCTCCTATTTGCATGCTTGCGCACAACGGGTTAAAATGGCTGATGTTATCTCCAACCCCACGCATGTGAGGAGCGGAGTTATTCAGGGCAGCGTGCTCGGACCGCTTCTATTTTGCCTCTTTGTCAACGATGTTCCTGATTGTTTTCAGTATGGTAGGCCCTTTATGTAGGCTGACGATTTAAAAGTTGCCTATCGATATAAACCGGTCGATCACAACATCGTGCTTGAGCTCTTAAAAAAGGATCTTTAGGCCTTCGCTCAGTGGTGTCGCACATGGCGCCTTTCACTTACTTGGCACAAGTGCTCCGTTATGGTTATTGGCAACAACCATCAGCCCCACCTAAGCATAGAGGGTCACGACCTCAATGTGCCCGGAGTTATAAAGGATCTGGGCATATCATATTCTAGTAGTCTTAATCTGTCAGAGCATTGTGCCCTGATTGTCTCGAAAGCACGCCAAACTACTGGGTTTATTCTCAGAAATTTTAAAACCGTCAACATTAGAAACAGTCTCTTTAAAATGTATGTCAGGCCTATGCTGGAATACTGCTCGTTTCTATTCAGCCTTCTGCACGCTAGTGAACGGAAGAAGATAGAATCAGTCCAGCACTTCTTTACAAAAAGGGTTTTCTATTCAGAACACCGAAACCTGTTCTACCAACAACGCTGTGAGCTTACACGTCTTGCCCCGCTGTGGCTTCGCAGATTACAGAAGGTTTTTTTAATGTTTTAACTTTTGAATAGTTGTACATTTAACCCCCTTACATCTCTGAGGCAGCTCGACCACTCTCGGCGCACCAGGCATCGAGATGTATTTTAATTTCTTACTTTGGCACGCACAGTTAGATACCGACGGTTTTTTTCGGTAAACGCTATAGCAATCTGGAATAAGCTACCCAGAAGTATCAAAATTCAGCAAAGCTATCCCTTGTTTACAAGAGCTGTCACTAGTTTTCTACATGCAGGACACCTTCCAAAACTTTTGGGTGCTGACTCTGTGGAAGCTCTCAACGGTTCTGATGGCGTTCACGGACTCTGAATCATGTGCCGGACTTAATGCTGAGGGCAATATTGGTGGTTTTGCAGACCTCAATCGGCTGATTTCTCAGTTGACAGCGAACAGCCGCTCGCCGACATACCTGCTGGTGCAGAATACCGGATCCATAACACTGAATGGAGACGTTCTTCACCGGGCACCTGTGTCAACGCTTCCCTGTCCTGAAGTTTAATTACTCAATAAGCTGCAGTTTTTTCTCCTGAAAACACCTGAATTAACGATCAGGTGTTTTATTCACTGTCCGCTTGACCCTCTACTGTATATATATTTTTGACCTTGCCTGAATTTGGCAATAGATAAATAATTAATTAATCTGTGGTCTTATTGACTCTGTCTTGTCACCGGCTCCAGGTTTCCGTAACGAACAGAAAGTGAAGTAGAAGCCGCTCAAGTCCGTTCTCCATATAATTCAGTGAAAGTCATCGTCTTCTCAACGCTATGCTCTGGAGTACAGGATGGAAAACGTCGAACATGACGCTCAGACTCTCAGTTTAAATACAAGCAAATTTTGTTTGTTTTATATTTATATAAATACAATACCTTTCAACAATTTACTGCCTGCCACTGAACATTTTGCTGGAGAAAAATTTCCTAGGTGTTTCCGTACCGTGCGAAACTCAAGTTTTATTTCAATCTGTTATCGGTGTGGGTTAAGATCTGATAAATAAGCCTTGGGTTCCCTCTTATTGTACGACTCATTGTTGGCCCATTATTTACTTGGAAGTCCCTGGAGCATCATTTGTTATTAATCAAATCGCTTGGGTTTCTGCGAGCAATGTGTGGGAATTTGAATCAGTAAAAATGAAAGTAGCCTAATAACTGTAAATAACATACTGTTGGGAGCGCGCATTCCAAATATCTGAGTATTCTATCGGAATCTGGTACGTTTGTCTTTCTGAATATAACCCGTCTCCGACACGGCTATCTGTATGCATACTTCATCAAAAAGTTCATTCTCTCATAAGTTATACTATTTGTTTTGATCTAACATAGCTAATATATATATATAATAACTACCGGATGATGGTGTTGTATTAAGGCAATGGGTTTCCGATGATGGAAATATGCTCAGTATCATGAGCTTGATATGTTCCTTTTACATGCGTTCTGTATAAGTCCGGAACTGGATCAGCTTACTGCTTCAATTGTACATCTGATAAACCAAAAATAAAAAGATTATATATACAGAACTGCAAAATTACCAAGTAAATAAGAAATACCTCAATCATGTGCGTAAGCCTTTTGAAAATACCTATGAAATTGCATTTAAATTATATGGCTTGGGATGCCGAGGAAGAGGGCCAAATTCTTTAAGCTGAGTGCCATGTGCAATTTCAAAGATATAGGTTGATGTCACGAGAATTGCTTAAATAGCTTTTGAAGAACTTATGAAGCCTGTTGCCCATCCCTCAATTCAGGCAAAATTTCATGCAAAATCAATGCCAGCACTGTAAAATACAAACAAATTTTTAACTTTCTTTAGAAGTACTTTCCTCATATGATGTTGGTTTTAGTCATGCAGCGTATTCACTGGACGCCCAAACCATGTTTTTTTCTTTTAAACAGCACAGGTCAATAACTTGGTTGCCAAATTATGCGCATGAACGCCCTTTCTAACGTGTCTGACAGCCCTGCGCCTAGCGATAACAGCACTGTGTCAATAAATACCTTGACCTCAAACTACTACCGGATTGGAAATTTTTTTCACCTGGATGACAAATTGGCTTGTGCTGTCGCAATCACTCTCCTCATTACGGCATTCATATTCCTGGTTTTTACATGCTGCTGCTGTATACGGTAGGCTTCTTAAATAAATTTTAGTCGTTATAATTATTTTGATATTGTAGGTATGTGTATTTTTAAATTACAGTAGTGGCGAGTTGTTCTTGCCCGACAAGTTTAAATGAAGTTTTAAATATTGAGCGTAATATTTTCCTTTCTTTGTTTTGCGTTTTATGTTCGCTTACACAAATTAGGTGTGGTTTTCCTATTACGAAATCTACCGTATGGCATTTGACAAAGATGCGAAAACAAGTTATGATTACTGTACTCGCTATAAGAGATACTACACCAAGTTTAATAAGCATTCTCCTTATTTCTGATAAACCCATCAATTATGAAATAAAACGTTCTGGCTGTATTTTATAAGGAGTATGAATTTCTGAAATAAAAGCGTAGCATACGATAATCACAAGCACTACAGTATGAAAAATTGGTTTTGTATGAATAGAATTGCATCTGAAATTGTTAGATCGAATTTTGACTTCCATATCTGAAACTGAAACACTGAACTTAATCGAACTATTTCTGAATGATTTGTAGGAAGAAATATTTTTTAATTTCTTCTTCTGCAGCAATAGTAATCGTAACTGAGCTACGACGGCTGCTTATCTGGATGGTTAGTGTTTGAACCATGCGCAATGATTATGCTGACAGACTGTCGGCTTGGCGGTAATTTTAGATTCCCCAGGTTTATAAGATGACATTTACCTAATTATACGCAGGTATTATTAGTTTAGGTTTTCACCGCCACATGCGTGAACTCAATGACCATTTACATAGCTCAGTCCTCTGCACGGGAATTCCCATTCGTTTGTTAGTTCATTTGATGTTAACTGACCTAAATAAAAATTTGCTTAAGCTATTCTTATAGCGGCTTTATATCGTTAAGCGTACCGGATGTGATCGTATTTATACTACTTACTTAATTTTCGACAAATATTCAGAGAATTTAAGTTTGGCATATACCAGATCTCAGTAGTAAGCATACTATGGAGAGAAAATTCCCCGTCTGCCAGTGCAGCCAGTTGGTTTTCGATAACTGCCTTTTTATGGCTGCGTTTAAGTATTTCGGGAGCGTTCTGTTTATTTGAGCTTTTTAAATAAAAAAACGTTGTTTAGATCCACCAAATGTATCCTTCTATGCTACCCGGTTTAAATTTATTGATAATTACATCAAAAAATTGGAACTGCTGGAGGTGAAGCGTGTCGCATAATACTTCTATGGTTTACCTCAGTAGGTTGAGACGGCGACATCAGAAGCCAAAGAAGTACGGACTACTCGCAACATCAGACCACGAGGCGGATTTTCTGAATTCAGGAATGACCTACGACTATGACGATGAAGAGGAAAATCACACTCTCTTTGTAAATTCCCGATCTAAGCAAACGTAGATGTTAGAGCGTGTCATTCTCCTTGCTGGGTCAGGCCTCGTGCTCCGTGTGATGGTCACTTTTTCACGTTTGGTTTTGGTTTCAGAAATTTGCCTATCCAATCTGCCATTTCACTTTCATGGCTCTTTGTTTATAGTTTAACTAATCAACATTTATTTGCCGTGTTCTTGCTCGTGCTATTTTGCTTTCTTACCACACTTATCCGCGTATTTTGTACAAATGATAGCTGGTAAAAATATCCATTCACTTTTACATAAAAAAAACATGCTAAACAACCTTGTCTTCCTGCACGAGTCATGCATTACAAGGTTATACCCTTGAACGAATTTCGGCAATTCATCTTAAACCGTCCAAAGTGATAAGTGGAAATCCAGTTACATTCTGAAACCGTCTCTATTTTGAGATGGCCAGAATACACTGGCGTCTGAGGAAACACACACGCACCAGGTTATGTATAAGATCAGTTGCGGAATCTATCTTGGTGATACGCAATCATAACGCGCCGGAAATGGGCAAAAGCCTTTTCTGCCCAGTCAACACTTCAAGTTCGTTAAATTTCTTTAAACTTATCTCAGTTGGTTCTGGCCTGCTCTTTGGTACACTATGCCTCTCCCCTAGATGAACAAGTGGTCACACATATAAGCGTCGCAATTTTTACTGTTTTCATCCGTAAGTTGAGTGACCGGCCTAAGTTGTTGTCTTGTATTGCAAACAAATGGCATCAGGAACCAAGCCATTCATTTTATTTTCGTGTTCCAGACTAACTTGTGAGTTCGTACTTTATTGCATTGTTGCGATCCTTTAACTCTAGGAACTGTTTTAGCCTTGTTTTTTTATTTAAAGCTCACCCACAGATATTTTACAGTCACGGATAAGTAGGTTTCTCTAAGTTGCCGAAGTGTTATAGCTATTTTAACATTCCGGGAGATTTTTAACTATGCATGGACTTCGAGAATGCGCATAGCGCATCCAACTGACGATTAAAACATCAGCGCCTATACTTATCATGTACCTCATGGACTGGGCGTAGCATCGATGATATGAGTGTAAATCAATTTCCAGTGAACTTTGACTTGCGCAGCATCTGTACTACTCCTCCTTCACCCATCTGAGTCTTTAAGGAAGGCCGAGTCAAGATAACCAAGAGCGGGCTCATGATCAGTGGCTGGAAAAGCCAAAAGGCTCGTCATGAGTGCAACGCACGACCCGTTGCCCACACAATTTGCCGGATTTTCACGGAAAGAGGGGGGGGTCAATTTGACTATCACGTACGTCAGAGTGCCACAGAGGCTACGCGAGGCGAAAACCCTTTAGCTGTCGATCCATTTGTCCACGTATGCGCAGTTAGCCCGTCAACTGACAACTTTTCAAGGCCTGACTTCTAGCGCGTCCTCATAGATTAAAACGCGGCAGATTTATAATAGTAATGATTGTGCTGACGTGCCTCAGCTGCAGCCTCACTTTCTCTTCCCTCTCCAGTGCACCTGTCAACCAGCTGGTTCCAACACAGTGGCCGACGCTGTCTGAAGGTCTATATCTGAAGCGTGCCGCAGCCTGCATGCATAGCACTATTTATCGGGTTTGTGAGGACTCAGCGCAACCAGCCAAACACATGCCGTAAACCAGTCTGCCTTCCTTTGTGGTCCCACATATCTACAACTCAGGTCGTTTAGGTGTCCAAGGGGTATTCGATAACACTTAGCCTGAAAATCTTATCTTTGTCCACCTTGTGTCTGATATTCGATCATATAGAGGATCGGTATCGCTATATTATTTATGTCATGGAAATACTGACCAACTTCAAGTCTTCTGATAAGAAAATGGGCCTCTGATGGTTGAACTAAAGATTCTGGAAACGAGGGTATTATTTTTCTGTGATGTATAGGGACTGTTCGAAGTAATAATTATGGCAAAGGTTAACACAACACCCTTTTACATTGCTGAAAAGTATAGGGGTGGGAACCGTCATAAGCCTGTTACCATATAAATCCCCGGGCTTTCATTGCCCTGTTATTCTTCAAGATCGCTCCCTCTCGAAAACTCTATCTTGGGCATTTACTATGCACTCAGACATAGCTTCGATTTATCCATCTGTTACTCAACCGCACGCTTAAAGATAGAAGAAAGTAGGAAATATTTCAGGACTAATTTGATCATAAAACCTAATTATAAACGTAAGAAGGCTTCTATGACAACTTATTTTACAATGGGTCTTAGGGGCTGAAGACCGGCTTGTGCTCAGTACCCTACTCTGACATTGAAATCTATAATCTATGTTCTTTATGGCAGTAGATGTCGACGTGAGGCTTCCATATCCTGTTAAAACAGACAGGCAACCACAGTATTGATGATTGTGGTGGCGTGTTTGCCGTGTCCTTGCGAACGAATATTAGGCTCCTCAAGTTCATCCTTGTCGATCAAGGACCCAGAAACTTGATTGGGTTATTGATTGCGTTACATGCAAGATTAATGAATAATTTGCATTAGATTTCACGTTTTTTGTGCGTATGACTGCAAACTAGTAGGGATTTATTGTTGTGAGCTCGGAACCCAACTCTTAACACAAAAGTAATTTGAGCGTATAGTCTATTATGGTCGGAGGACAAGGTCCTTTCGCACTCCAGGTTACACCGTTTAGATACCTCGGAAAGCAGCACTACTTAACTTTATGGGCGTCAATTGCTTAGCTCACGAACTCCGGCGAAAACTGCTTATTCTTTAGAGTTAGTTATATTTCCCCTGTTGTGAAGGGCATGCCAATCTGACATCCGTAGACCTGAGCGTTACGCTCGAAGCAGTTTCACTTACCATTCGGCGAACAAAATGAAAACTGAACGAAGGGACAGCAACTTTGCAACTTTAATCAAGATTTCTATTATATCTCTTCTGTCTTTTGAAGAACCTGCTCCTAAATTGTCTTAGGGCTTGCGTTTTCATGAACGAGACTTTAGCCTGAACGTCAATTTAGAAAATAAGTTGAGTGTTTTAATTTTTATGGATCAAAACCACATTAAGTTAAACGTATTTAATGGCCAAACGAAGGCGTACACCCGTCAAAGAAGCAGAACGATATGTTTCAATTAACAGTTTTGGACAAAGACAGATTTAATTTAAACGACTGAGATATAACATTCACAGTGACGAAAACGAGATGTAAATCTTGTCCTGCATCATATAAATGATTTGATGAGGACGAAAGACGTTGGTTTAAATGATTTTTGTAAACTTTGCCCTAAATTCCAAGCGGGTTACGTATTCCCATTTTCTAAACCTAATGCTCACATTAACATTAAACCTAGCCTTGCTCTTAACTTTAGCCATAAGACTAAACTTGCCTTAGCTCTAACCCTAACCATAGCCCTTACCATAAAATAAACCTAAACATAACCCCAAACCTGATATTTCCGGAATTCCAGGTAAGATTACAAGTATAACAGCAAGGTTCCTATTCCCTGGTTTTGCCTGATTTTACTGTTAAACATCAAATAGACGGAAACAAAAATAGGTTAGATCAAACTTTTCATCGAATTCCCATAGGTACTTACAATTTCTTGATTTTCAATGTCCATCTTCTTCGTCCAGCAGAACTAAAATACTTCGTTCAATAAATAGTTGTGTTTTGAGGTCAACGTTTTTTTTGTAATTTGACCGTGGGAGGCGTTTCTAAAAGTAGGTCAAAGACAACCCGTTGTTCTAATCGATGTCTCCTGCTCCGGCAGAATATATGTCTTGTCAGGTCGACCTCGATGCAGATTCCGGAAGCCTACGATGGCATCGGATTATTCGTCTTTACTTTTGAATGCGTGGCTGCTCTTACCTGATTTAGCCAATGAATAAAATCGATCACAACCAACCTTATCTAACGGGCTCATCGATTTTTCGCCCCCGTGTACACAATTGACGTCGTTTAGGGATGATTATTGTTAACAACCCAATTACTTCCAAATAAACGCATAATTTTTCAGGGAGAATCGTTCATATAGCGTACTTTCCAATTATCGATCTAAATAGCTTTTGTAGAATTGTGTTAAACATCTTGAAAAATATCGGTAATCTTAATCGTCATTACCTTTACTGTGATCTTAACCCCAATCCTACCCCAAAGCCACCGGTATTTCTGGGCCGTGCCTTTACTCAATCCTACCAGAGCGAAGGAGCTTATAAACTATCCCTACCCAGAACGGGCCTTGCGGCGTTAATCTGGTGCACTGTCTATCCGACTGTAAACTCGAGCATCTACTTGAGACTTTTCGCAGGAAAGCTAATACGTGCGAGCATAATGCAGATACTCCTCACCCATTTCCACCAAACAGCGGAAGTCCTGCAAGTTTTAAAATAAACGCTCGAACCTTATTTTATGCCTTGCTTACACGTTGTTTATGTGAGCACAGGCACGCTTTCCATAAAGACGACAGCTCTTTTCTCGTACCTGGAGTGTTATTTTTAGGATAAGACAGGTATGAACTTTAGTTTGTCCTCAAATAAGGAAGCAAGTAATTTTCGCAGAGAGATTTGGGGACACTGAGGTCAGGCGAGACAAAGTTGGTGTGATTAAACAGGGGACCTGGGGAGATAAAATGCAGGAAGACCAGGTGGTTCAAAATGAGGTTTAGATAAGCACTGAATGTTTGTTCCATCCAGTGACCCTGGGGTAAGAAGGTCTAATAGGATACAGCATTTTACCCTGTCTAATCCTGACCAACGCTATAAGTTACAGTGTTCGTCAGGGAACCCAGAACAGCCAGCATTTAACAGGGCTTTATGGTTGGAGTCAGGTTAGCGGATGCCTAACAGAATGGCAAGCGGGCCCGAGGCGGAAACGTAGGGCACCCTGCGCTGTTGTTACGGGACGGACTTTGTAGATGTCCCTCCATTTTTCGATTTAAAAATATGTTCGGTGGAGCTTGTGCTTTGGCACCCTCAAAGCTGTTACCGTGGATTGTCGTGAACACCTGTCTCTTTTAAGGTGTAAATAGTGGTTAAATTGCTTTTAGTCCATTTTTCGGGACCTGCGTATTCTTCACGAGTTCTCCCCTCCTATGCATGGGAGGTAAAGACCAACGCCATTGAAGGCCAAATCAATGCGTATTTACTCCTTCACTTGCTCCTATGGAGCAGGATACATTGGCCTATAAATAGGCGCCTGGAAAAGTGTATGCAAACACATGCTCGTCTGGCCAGGTAAAGATGAAACTAGATCGATTTCGAGTGCTATTCTCACCCATCTAGTTGATACTAATAACCGATTCGATCCCAAAGAAGCCTTTCAGGTTGTCTACTGGGCAC
Organism: Schistocephalus solidus; assembly: GCA_017591395.1. Classification (NCBI taxonomy): domain Eukaryota; kingdom Metazoa; phylum Platyhelminthes; class Cestoda; order Diphyllobothriidea; family Diphyllobothriidae; genus Schistocephalus; species Schistocephalus solidus. The sequence continues at coordinate 10,644 of WEDG01009505.1, read as the reverse complement.
CAACGGGCGCTAGCAACAGCCGAAGCAGCGGTTATATGGCTAACGAACCCTGCGCTGTGCTTTCAAAAGACTGTCATACAGGCGATCGCTCCTCTGTGGCCGACGACGACTTAAAGTGGTGATGAAACATTGCGCCGCCCCCCTGATAACATTTGTTCAGTCCGCATCCTTGACAGTAATTCTCATTCCCCCGTACTCAACCTCTGAACATTGCTCACACCCTGATCTAGCTCCCCTCCCCAGTCCCAATAACATTAACATGCCGACCTCACCATGCTGATAACGTGGGAACGATGAGTATGCACTATGATACATTTATAAACCCTAGCAACCTCTGATATTTTTATTCTTCATGTAATTGTACAGGCCCGATGGTAAATTACCAAAAAACGTGCTTGTAAAAATTGACTTCCCACATTTAGGAATGTGGCACGTCAGAGAGGGTGCTGCGTCGGGGTTGGTGCCAATGTGCTTTGCGACCACAAAGACTATGTTTGAATTAGAAAAAGACCTGCAAAGCTAAAGATACTTATTTTAACGAGCAGAGATCCGAAATCAAAGATTTAATGAATACTTCCAAAAAAGCATTTAGTTTTCTCTTTAAATTTTTTGAAAACCTTTTTGTTTGGAGACACAAAAAGGTCGACATGCCGAGTTAGATGCAAGCTTTAAGGCGATACAACGACAATGTTTCTTCTTGCTTTTACAAAGATCCAGTTAATTACATTTGCCAAACAGTACTCTTGACCACATTCATCAAGCTACTTGTCCTGATTGTTTCAAGCATCCGAAACTCTTGGGTTTGAATGGAGTGTGTGCTTTAAAAGCATTTACACTCTTTATTGTTCTCCACTCAAATTCCCTCTTTGGTAAAAAACGCAGCACTTACTTTGCAATTCTAACCATTAGATTGGTGAGAAGTAAATGGCCACTTGCTAAAATCAAGAGTATTATTAATAAGCAGAATAAGTAGGATAAAACGTTACCAGGGAAAGTTCTTAATATGTCTCGACGCTACTTTTGATTGAAGTCAGTCTGTTAAACGTGCTGTCATGAAGTTATTTACCATAACTTCGAGACCAATGTACAAATTTAACGTGATCTAAATATTTTATATAAATACTTCGATATCAACCCCTCGTTTTCATGTCTATTTTATTTAATCGGACATCTTAAAGGAAGTAGACACCAATTTTACAAATTTTGACATTTTTTCGCCTCTTCATTAGTTACTAATGGAATGACTCTGAATGACTCTGAACTCTTTCAGCAAACATAAGCTTGTCTGAAATTGAGATTGTTAAAATCAAAAGGAAAGGAATTGTCGATAAAACTTGCCAGCATCAGAAAGCTGTCTAAATTATCGGAGCGTCCTTTGAAAAGGGCAGACATAAATATAAAAGAGTTTGTAAAAGAAGGAAAATATACAAAGATTGTCCCAAATACCTTCACTTAAATGAAGTTAATGTTTAAAAGTCGACGAATGGACTACCATCGTTGTCATACATCCATGCGTCAGGACCTTGTCACAAGGATATTATTTATGGATAGGGTCGCGAATATATGGTGAACGTTCCAGGTCATTAGAGCGGTGTTTGATGACAGATACAAGGCTGAGAACATTACCAACTAAAGACCAGGGAGACTGGAATGGCCATTTCTGGCTCATTATGCGGCAATGTTCTCTGCCCAAGAAACTAACCGCTGTGCGGCTACTGGTAGGGCTCGAGAGTAAGCCGTAACATAGAAGGAGACGAGTGAGTTCCGTTGGCGATCGGTGAGCGTTCGTCGACGAATATAGAAGGTTTTCATGCAACGGACGTTTTCGATACAGAGACGAATAAAGATGCAGTATTTATAAACTGCAGTTGCTACGCCATCACAGCCCTTTGAAATTGCATGGGTTCGTACGTGGTGCTATGAATGCCTCATTCACCCGCAGCCAAGTCACCAGCTGCCGCGATTTCCTCGCCGGGGTTTTTGAGTAGTATGATCAGTGCTCTGCCATTTAGTTCAGCAGTGTTGTCGCTGGAATCAGTGCTCAATCCGCGTGCGCTCCGGATGACTAATTTATGTGCCCGGGCGAAGTCTCCGCTAGAAATAGGGAGAGGAATATGCTACTACTTTGTTGTTTAACTATGCCCCTGATACCCAAAATAAAACGACTCACAGTCTACGCAGTTACCACCTCCAGAAAGAATGCCAGCCCTGCCCAACTTGAAGTTCGGGAGGTCTCCTTGTGCATCGCATTCTAACCTCATACCTGAGCCAGTCTATTACCATCACCGATCGAAAGTCGAAATGCGATATGTGAATAATACCTACGTCATCATCGACCGCGATCACGTGCTACCAGTCGGGAAAACACCATCTAAACGGCATCTTATAGGAAATAAAATTTACGACAAAGTGGGTTGAAGGTGAGCACATGGCGTTTGGTTCACTGAAGTGCATGTCAAAATTCCAATAAACCACCCTTATGCAGTCATGTTTGTAGTTCCTTGAATGACTACCCGCGTCGAATTTTTCGCGTCTTAGAGCACCTTCGTTTTTTAGCCACTACAAACTTTGCGGCAGAGTTGACGTTAGGAAGAGCCAAGGCAGCTGAATTATAATACTTTCGACAGTGGCTCCGAGAAAAGAGGGGTGGAGACAAAAACTACTCTGGTCGCAGATTTTGGTGTGGGCGCTCCTAGGTCAGGAATGTCTCAGAAGCCCCTAGGTGCTATCTCATGCCACTTGAAGTTGGCCTAGCACACAAACTGGAGAAAACCACCAGGTGCCCAAGTAATGAGGCCGAATGACCCGTTTTTATGGCGAGACATATCGGGGGTCGTTTACTATACCTGACGCAGTTGCGAAAAGAGTGACTAGGTGGGAATTTCGGCCGATTAACTTAGACGCAAATGCTCGGACAAGCAACATTGATTAGGAGAAATGGTGCTTAATCTCAATTAGGGGCGATCTCACTGGGACTCAGCCAGACCTCAAAGTTTGATAGGTCCAACAGCCTCTAAGGACATGCCAACCGCGTAAGCCGTGAATTGCTTGATTCAGGATTATCCGGCTCGAATTCTACCTAAAGCCCCAATGCTCTTTCCCCTACTCCTTCAGTACTGAGACTTGACCTGTACATAGCCGTGAGTAAGGAGACATTACCATTGGAACGGTAGCTTTAGTAGCCTGACGTATCGGATTCTCAGAGATATAGATGTCAGGCTAATAAAGCTCTTGTTTAAGGGATTGTGTCTCCCTCTTCCCCACTACTTCCTGGAACTCGCCTCTTCGCTCCTTCTACACAGATCCATTAACCACGTGGGGAGCGCGGGGTGAGTGTTGCTTCCAGTGATGGTAGTAGGGAAATGGCGCAATAATTATCATTCTCATGAATAGTGTGCATAATGGAATTATGTCTGGGAAGCTGGTGGGAGAAAGTTGATACAAGATCTTTCCTACTTTCAAGGCAGACTGGTAATTGCAGGACATTCACCGAAGAGCTGCCAGTTAAGGTAGTCTCAGACATACATTTAAGGTAAACAAAACTATCGTTAGCGAGGGGACTGATTGACTATTCAAAGGGGTGATGCTTGTGAGAGCTCCTTCGATCCAGTAGCGAGGTGGTGATGCGTAGCAGTTTTGAAGTGGGCATGCGGTTTTCATTTTAGTATCTTTTAATTCCACCATCGCAATGAACCGGGCTGCTAGGGAAATAAAAGGATCCCATGAAGGAACACCAGCGAGGGCATTTCGCTGTAAAAGTTATTATGTTGTTTGTTGTTGGCGAAGAGCCACTGAAACTGCCTGGTTATGCGTCTGTACGGCTGGCATTGGTTAGTTATTGGCTTTTAGAATCCTCCTTAAGCCACTCGGAATAGATTACTCATCGAAATGACCAACATACGGCGATGGAAAGAATAAACAAGAGAGTCTACATACTGGGGTACAGATAGTGAAGTTTCATTTTCCCCAGTTTCCGATGCACAGACGTCGAGGTCATCGAATTGCTTACGTTCTATCAATCTCACGAAAACTCGATAACGGCCGTGTAAACCTCAGCAAGGTAAGGTTTTGATAGACTCGGCGTGCGCTGAAGTTCTTTGGTCACTTTGGGATCTTTACAGCTCTGGGATTTGTCACGTCAACTGCGCAGCCTTTGACCCACAGTCGTGTAGCACCTGAATCCGATGCTCTGGGGGGATGATCCGAGTTACCGACACCTGTTGAAATTGTAGTACGTGTGAGAGAGGTGCGCGCGAAGATGCTTGAGTAGAGTTGCTTGTGTGTGTGTGCGTGTGTGGGTATTGGGGGGGGGGTGTGCCCCCTAAACAGGCCACGTGGTAGATGCGTTCGACCAACACGGGGGCCACATTAGGGCACGGCAGGCGTTATTCGGGTTGCGCTCCCATAACAAATGCTGAACATGGAGGTGTGGTGGCACGCCTAGGGGCGGCTAGGACTTAGGGGACCCAGTCGCGCCAGCCACCTGCGTCCTCTCCCGCCTCCGGTCTTCTTGATTCTGTCTTGACACCGCGTTCAGGTGGGGGAGGAGGAGAGAGTGCGGTAGATGCAGCGCAAGTCTACTATCACTTTAAACTAAATCACGCGCAAGTCACCGTCCCTGCTCCACCCTTCCATGGAGCATACGGTGGACATCGTCGGACTACGACGGTCAAACTATCATGGGTATGGGGTGATATAATTGCTATTTCATAACGCCACGTGTCCTGGATTACTAGCCAGAAGGCAGCTACCGGCCGTGAAGAACAAAAGAACTTACAAGCGATTTGCAATGAGCTCTCATGAACCCTTTAGTACCAAGGCTTAAGTCTCACGGGCTCACTCCTGATATCCATCGCTCATATGCCGGTCAACGCACAATTAAGCTGCAATAAGGGCCACAGTGTGAGTCACTAAGTTTGATGTTAGTTTGAGGGTGCAGTGTCGATGCTAGCTGAATGAACAAAGTCAGAGAGACGCCGGCATGGCCGTGCAGCAGCTGCGTCCACTGAATATCTAAAAAGAAACAGTTATGGAAACCCTGGTCCGTCAAAAAGTGTTACCGGCAAGAAAGGGCAACTGAAAAGTGATTTCTAAGATTGACCACGCATTAACTTCTGAATTTACGTGATTTGTAGGGATGTCTTCGATGGCACACCTTTTGCTTAGTCGCGAGACAGAAGCGTATTGTCAAAAAGCCAGTATTTTTACTCACAGTTGAAAGTAAATAGCAGGTCCGAAAATGAATAGATTCAAAGGTTCGATTTCCAGGTGTTTTTATAGGTAAAGAAGAAAACTGGTCAAGCACCGGAACAATTTTAGCATTCTGCGCTTTCGAACTCCTGCAGGAGTCCATGTGAGCGATGGTATCAACAACACAAGAGGGCTACGTCCATGCTGTCGCAGATACTGTGATCGCCTAAACATCAAAGTGTTTGCACAGGCAATAACAGTGACTCAGTTACCGAATTTCGACAGTCAATTGCAAAGGCACTTCTGTGAATACACTTTGTCGGAAGGTTGAGATATACTTCAGCGATAAGGTGTCATTTGCTAACAGATACTTTGACATCCATCATAACTGTTCCACTAGCAACTGCGTTTTGTCTGCTCTCGGGAATGATTGAAATACCGCCTCTTTTGTGCGCTGAGCACCACGTCACCTGATGTGTGCGCTTAAACATCTTCGCGGTACTGTTTTTAACGTCCGCAGGTGCTCATGGCAAGTGGACGAACTTCAAACAAACAATGATGAAGAAGATTCGCCCTCTGAGAGCGATATGTGCATTTGAAAAATTAATAATCAGCTCATTTGTCAGTCAGTTGATACACTAACCACTGGATGTCCCTTCCAATCGTCACACCGTTTCGAGGCGTAATCCCGTCGTTTTGGAGGTTTGAAATGCCATCATGGGACCGTGTGAGACATCTACGAGATAAGACCTTGGCAACGGCAGGGTAGTTGTTCGTCAAGGTTGCGTGCTGAACGGCTTATTCATTACAATTATCAACACCCTGGTCAATATCTACTCATCTGGTATTTAAGTGATGACCGCTGTCTGAATATTATGTTTGTTTGTTTGAGCATGTCGGACCATTTCATTGCCAGACGTGCACCCCTCCACGGCCCTCGTAGTAGGGGACCAACATGGGGCTAAATAAGAGCACGGAAGGTGTTATTCGGGTTGCGCTCCCATAGCAAATGTCAAACATTGGGGAGAGCGTGGTGGCACGCGTAGGTACAGGCTCATGCCACTCAGACCTGTGCCCCATCTCGCCTCCTGCCTTCTTGACTTGGGGAGGTACAGGTGGGTGAGGGAAGAGAGAGAGAGAGAGTGTGGTAGATGCAGCACAAGTCAACTATCACTTCAAACTAATTTGCACGCAAGTCACCATCTATGCACCATCCATTGTGGAGCATACGGTGGATCTCGTAGGACGATGACGGTTGAACTTTCATTTAGAGTCACCAAGTTCATTCCAATTAGACTGTAGGTGGAATTTCGTGCATATGCAAGTTTCAATTTACTGAAAGGCCTGGCCATACTGACTTCTATTTCCCCATCCCAGAAATTGTTTGTCGTTAACACTATTTCTATGCCTAATCGCAGTCCTAATCATAATCCCTACCTGCTAGTTGCCTCCTCCTCCATCCAATTCCTATGCATTAAACGTAACCTTCGACTAACCCTTATTGGAATAGGTTTTCTTGCTCTAACCGTAGGCAATAGTAGCAAGATTTAGGCATATTTAGGCGAATGGGTAACGGTAAGTCAGTTTTGCTTCAGTGTTTCTCAATATACATTCACGTTTTGGCGGAAATTATCCCCATTATTAATGAGTTTCCCCGACGTGGGGTTCGACTATTTGGGATTATACTTCAAGCATAATACATTCGTCTTTTTTGTGCATATGCACAGGTTGTCATCCTAAGCTTCGATCCCTTAAAACCTGAACAGAAAATCGTTCTGCTGGCCTTTTCACGTTTTTTTATTGATGCTAAATACTTTCATCGTTTTTGTGCTGTGCCCTGATTTAGTAATTGAGAATTTATCTGTCCTCTGTGCCACTTAAGTCCTTACTTCGCTAGAACGGAGTGAAATTTAGGTATAGTGCGCAATAAAAGCCGGGTTCTTTCAAATTCTCCCCTTCATATCGCAGCTGCACTCAAAATCTGGGAAAAAATTGACACTGGACTACGGACTTGCGCTGCCGCGAGGCATAGAATAAAGTTCATATCGATTTTTCGAACGTGATTTGCTCCGAACGGATAAATAAACGGTCAGTTTAACTCAACAAGCGTTCGTATCAAATGTGATGCGCTAAGTCCAGCGCATAACACCATGCATTCCGAAAAAAATAACGCAAACCCTCCAGGGAAAATAATGTAAGGACTCATACAATTATGCCTATATGTTCGCGGCACACCGCGAAACAATCGCAGTTGACCACTGTATGTCAATTTAAATTGGATGAGGTACGTGTGAGAGGATCAGAGGAATAGTTCAGCTGACTTCAGCAAACATTGGAAGTCTTTCATGCAGTAGTGTTGGCTCTTCAGGACCCAGGATGTCGGGACGAGTATAAACTGAAGGAGGTAACAGTTGGACTGTCGCCCAAACCAACCTCTACCATGTGACCCAGGGAGTAGGTGGAGAACGGTTAACGGGACCGAACTTAGAGCGACTCGTAAGTCGTTGAACGCTTGGCCACAGTCGGCCGACCAAAGTGGGCTTGCAATGTGGGCGCAGTCGCGTATAGAGCGTCTATAATACGATACTAGGCCCAGAAAACTGCGAAGTTTTAGACAATCCTAGGAGAAGCCGGCCGGAACGTAGGACGGCGCTAGTCGCTCGGGAACTGACGCACTACAAGGTGGAAATTGTTGCTCTCAGCGAGACCCGATTCTCTGAGCAGGGTCAGCTGGAGGAGGTGGTTGCAGGCTAAACCTTCTTCTGGAGCGGCCGGCCAAAGACAGAGCGACGCGACGCTGGTGTTGCCTTTACCATTCGGAACGACATCGTGGGACGTCTGCCCTGTCTGCCGCAGGGTATCAATGATCGCCTGATGAGCCTCCGCCTGCCTCTTCGGGGAGACAAGTTTGCCACCATCATCAGTGCCTACGCTCCCCCAATGACGAACTCCGATGCGGCGAAGGACAAATTTAACGAGGACTTGCATGCCCTGCTGGCAACTGTGCCGAAAGAGGACAAGTTAATTATCCTTGGTGACTTCAAGGTTCGCGTTGGGACGGCCCACGCTGTCTGGCAGGGAGTGCTTGGTCCCCACGGTCTCGATAGCTGTAACGATAAACGGCCTCCTTCTTCTGCGAACGTGTGCGGAACACCGTCTCCTGCTGACCAACACATTCTTCCGCCTTCCGACGCGGGAAAAGGCCACGTAGATGCACCCTCGGTCGCGGCGCTGGCAGCTGCTAGATTATGTTCTCGTCCTGAGGCGAGATCAACAGGAGGTGCTGGTAACCAAACCGATCCGCGATGCCAATGGTTTGACGGATCACCGCCTCGTCATCTCCCAGATGAGGCTCCGACTGCAACGCCGACGAAGGCTCCAACGTAAGTGACCGCCAGGTAAGTTTAATACTCTTTTGTTAAATCTGCCTGCTCATTGTTTTGATTTCAGCAACCAAATTACCCAGAAATTGGAGAACCTGCTTGCTCCAGATAAAAGCGCCACCGTGGAAACACGATGGTGTCAACTGCAAAAAATCATCCAGTCCACCTCCCTCGATGGCCTCGGATGCGTACGCCGTAAACACCAGGACTGGTTTGATGACAATGACGCCGACATCAGCAACTTACTTGCGAAGAAGAATGTACTACGCAGAGCCTACATGGACCTTCGGACTGAGGCCACCAAAGCAGCCTTTTTCAGATGCCGGCGCCTTGTACAACAACGGCTGCGGGAGATGCAGGATGCCTAGATGATCCGGAGGGCTGAGGAAATCCAGGGGTATGTGAACCGCAATGAAATGAAAAACTTTTTCAAACAATCAAGGCCATCTACGACCCCTGTATCAAGGGAAGCGCACCGCTGCTCAGCTCTGCTGGCATAACACTGCTGACAGAGAAATCGTAAATTCTGAAGCGCTGGACCGAGCACTTATGAAGTGTCCTTAATTGCTCATCAGCCATCTCCGATGCTGCCATTAACCGGCTCCCTCAAGTGGACACGAACAATGACCTGGATCTGCCGCCTTCCCTACCAGAAACCATCCGGGCCGTGCAGTTGATTTCCAGCGGTAAAGCACCGGGATCCGACGCAATCCCACCGGAAGTCTACAAGCACGTCGGGCAACGGCTGATGGTGGAACTCACAACACTCTTCCAGGAGCTGTGGCGCCAAGGACAAGTTCCTCAGGATTTCAAAGACGTGACCATTGTCCATCTCTTCAAGTGGTAGGGGAACCGGCAACTCTGTAATAACCACAAAGGTATCTCGTTGCTCAACATCACCGGGAAGAGCTTCGCCCGTATCCTTCTCAATCGTCTTAACGGTCACCAAGAGCAGGGCCTGCTCCCGGAAAGCCAATGTGGCTTCCGCCGACACCGCGGAACAACCGACATGATCTTTGCCGCCGTCTAGCTACAAGAGAATTGCCAGGAGATGCGAACTCATCTTTACACTACTTTAGTGGATCTGACGAAAGCCTTTGACATGGTGAATCGTGATGGACTGTGGAAATTTATGCAGAAATTCGGCTGCCCTGAGTGGTTCACGCACATGGTGCATCAGCTTCATGACGGGATGACGGCGCGCGTCACTGACAATGGAACGGTATCCGAAGCATTCGCAGGGACCAACGGAGTGAAGCAGGGCTGCGTATTGCCCCCCACCCTGTTCAGTCTCAATTTCTCTGCTATGCTGATGGACGCCTACCGTGATGAGCAGCCTGAGATCCACATCGCCTACAGAACTGACGGACACCTTCTCAACAGTCAGCGTATGCAGGCTCCAACGCGCGTGTCTACTGATACAGTCCATGACTTGCTCTCCGAGGACGACTGCGCCCTTACCACTGTGACGGACGAGGACATGCAAAGGAGCATGGACCTCTTCGCCGCAGGCTGCGCTCATTTTATACTAATAATCAGTACAGCCAAAACGGTTGTCATGCCCCAGCTGCCACCCAGCGCGGAATACAATGCTCCCCGAATTAATGTCAACGGTGATCAACTCAAATATGTGGAAGCACGCTGTCACGCAACACGAGAATCGATGGCGAGGTTGCCCAACGGATCTTCAAAGCCAGTCAGGCCTCCGTGTGGAATCGCCACGGTTATCACCTGAACAACAAACTGAATATGTACTCCTTAACGGAGCGGAGACCATGAACGCCTACTCGAACCAAGACAGGAAGCTGAATCACTTCCATCTCAGCTGCCTCCGCAGAATACGAAACCACATCAATTTTCACCTGTTACATCCCACAAAACGCCGTCACCATCGCAGCGATGGTGACTCTCTCCTAAACAGTATAGTACCCGCACATATTCACCTCACGCATCGGCCTGGTCAGTCACTTGCGAATCCATCGTGACGGTGCGATGAGACGATTTCCATCGCAACGCCAGCACAACAAAGATCGGCGCCTCCACTGCCCTCACTGTCGTCACGCATTCACTC